>BQNB010032546.1:0-53074 GCA_026074375.1 Tanacetum coccineum | reverse complement strand
GAGATGGCATTCCAAACTTGACGAAACACACCAACATCATTGTTTTACAGGATACAATTGCATCATCTAGTAATATTATTGAGTGGTGTTTAGTATCAATAAGTGTGCAATTGATCGAGTATTCTCAAATAAAACCCAATGGTTCGGTGAGTATAAATCTTACTCATAATCATTAGGATACAAGAAAAGGGAAAGCGACCATCTCCAACGCACAACCCAATGCCATTTCGGTGCCGTTTACAGATGCACATTTAGTCATTGGTTAAAATCAAACTACTAAACTACCCTTTTCATCTTTCCTTTCACTTTGGTCCCTATAAGGGTAATTTGGTTATTTAGTAATGCCTCGCACAACGCGCCAAAATGGCGTGGGTTGAGCGTGATGATACCCATTGCGCTTAGGCCTATAAATAATTTCCCACTGTGAATAACATCATTTTTACTTTTTATATATTATTGTGTATAACCTGTTTTGACAAAAACTTATTTGCAAATAATGCATGCTTAACATAATAGTATCTCCAAATGGTTGAGTCGAAATAACTTGTCCCAGTGTTCCTAGTCAGCTTATTATTTTGGGTCCGTCTTCAAACTAGAGCTAGCCCACACTTCTTTACTTTATGTTGCAAAACGCAATAAAGTTTTACATAATAACTTTTATACAAAAATTAGAAAGAATTTATAGTTAAGAGAGTAAAGGTTACAATGAAAAGACTTTTTTTATAGTTAAACTTATTCGTCGTATGGTTTGGAATTCAATTATAACGACAAATCACGTTTTGACCTTTTAACCTTTTGAAAGGGTTCCGCTTGGCTTTTCAGAGTGACAAATTGGAAAACCGAAAATACAAATTGGACGAATAACAAACCAATGGATGTATATATTATTATAAGTATGAATAAAAGTAATGTATTTGCACTCATTAATAAATATATAAAGAAAAATATGAGTTACTATGACATGTAAATAAATACGTAAGATCATGCATATACGAGCGGTTCATTATGAGATTAAGTAATGATATCCGGAAAAATATAACGTTTTAACTATCCGCATTTTATAACGACTCATGTTATTCTCCTTTATAAGTTTAACTTGCGCACAAGTTTATAAATCAGTTTAAATTATTATTAACAATAATATAAATATCAAAATTATTGCATGTACACACGTTATTATAAGATGAAAATAAATAAACAAATTTTTTACATATAACTACACACTACACATATATTTTATGCGTCCCTATTTAGTAATTACTATACTATGCATTCATCTGGCAAATAGGCTAAACACATGGGTTAGGGCTCACGTTTAGCCCGGGCTTAGGCTCGCCGGTCGCTTGCGCTTGGGCTCGCGGCTTGGGTTCGCATTTGGGCTATAGCTTGGGCCAAATAACATATTTTTATTTGGTCCGTATAGGGCCACCAAATTCAAAATTTAATTTCTTTCAAAATTTGGTATTCGTCAGGGGCTAATGGTTTATGCCTTTATAGGGCCACCAAATTCAAAAAATTAGCTACATATACATATAATATAGGGTGGTAATCCGGGCCGGGTTTAGGTTGTGGGTTCTGGTTGGTGGGTCAGAAAATCCTAATCCGAACATGACACATTTGTGTCAGTTATATTAATCATCACTTGTTTACACATAATACGAACCTGACCCATTTAACCCGTATATATACGTGGGTTGGCAGGTTAAACAGGTTACACGGGTTGAATAGGTTAAAATGGTTTCCGGTTGACCCGTTCAACCCGTTTTATATACAGAAGTTGGTACATTACACGAGTTAAACATGTTAAACGGGTTTGCGGGGCGACCCTGTTTAACCATTTAACCCGCATAATAAAATACAAATAATTTTTAATTTGAGAAAAAAATCTAAACGGGTTGGCGGGTCGACCCGCTTAATACATGAAATCATAGATGAACGATTAAACATAATGATAACCGAACGCGTATAGTGATTGTAGATAATACAAGGAGTTCCCCCTCGATTAGACCACTTTATAGGACCTTATGCTTCATAGAACTTCTGAAAATGCGGACTTGGTGGTAAAAAGCATTCTACAACTGAATTTAGGTTTTGTATTCTACAGTGTCTGGAGTATTTGACCAATACATCGTATCGACCGATGTGTGATACGGCGTAGTGAGGGTTACTTAGAGTATAGACCACGCTCGAAACATCCCGAATATTTTATTACTAATTTTGAATACGCGTAATAGAATTCTTCTAGATACGCGTATTGAACTTTGAATTCTGTCGTGGATTCTTGTGAATGCAAGCACAGATACGCTAATCTTCTTGATGGATACACGAATTGAGGTAAAAAATAGTTTGTTTCTTCTTCATTGACTAAAGTATTATATACGGCGTATCGTTGATGCGGATACGGCGTATTCTTCAAAGTCGGGCAATGGTCTTTTAATTCGTCAAAGTCTTGGATACGTCGTATAGGTCTAGAATTATATGGAGTATTGGCTGTCAAATCAGTAGACTTTCTCGAACTCTTCGTTTAAGCTCTAAAATGCGTGCCTTTTAGCATAACATTACCAATTACTCCATAATTACTGCAATTCTTAAATACAAACGATTCAGTAACAATTTTTGCAATAGTCATACAAAATGGGTTATTTACATGGGATAAATGATGCTATAAAAGTGACGTTATTTGATGTCATCAAATATCCCCCCACTCGAGTCCTATTTGTCCTCAAGTAGCCTTTAGAAGTTTATGAAAATATATCCCTGAGGATTTTTTTTCCGTTAAGCATTTATTCGATCAATTACAAGTACACAACCAAACACCTCACGAAATAGGAAGATGAAAACACTCAAATCACTTAATTAATCTATGTGGTAACATGTAACTAATTCGCTCAATTGTTCGGTCGTAACGAGTATTCTATCATAAGCTTGGCAAGGATACACATCTCCACCACTAGAGCTAAGGAGTAACAAGTTTATAGAGGTAAATTGGGTTTTTATGATAAGGCTTAGGGTTGATCATTCTAACAATCTTTTACCAAAAGTACTACACCAACAAGGTAGCTAAAGCACACATACATGGCCGTAACAACGGAATAGACATGTTTGTTCGATCACATCCTCATTCGAGTTTAACCAAGGTTAGGATGGAGAATGATATAGGGTAGGGATCTTCTAACTTTCACCAATAGTAATAAACCAACAAGGCAGCTGAATCATGCATACATGGCCGTAATGACGGAATAGACATGCATGTTCGATCACATCCTCATTCACGTAAGACCCATGGTTAATGATTAGGAAAGGGAAATAAATTGTTGTTAAATAAAAATTACGAAACAAATAGACTAGGTCCAAGATACAAGTTGCTTGACACTTTTTCCTGATCGTTACCATGAAAAAGACACAGCTATTTACACACGTCTTGATCATAGATCAAAAACAACAACATGAGTTGGCGTTCCCATACCGGTCAACTTCCCAATCATCCCATACTTTACATACTTCTACAACACAAGTGGCGATATCTACCACTTTATACAAAACTTTACATCGTTGACTTATATACGTATCAACGAATAATCGATCCTTCATATAATTCCTTCGGTCTAAGCTTTTGCGAAACAATTATCTCTAAACTTTCCTCCTCTTTTTTGTTGCGATTATTCTAATTTTTTTGTCCTATACTAACTACGAAACTCGATGTAATTTCACCATCTTCACAATCATAATAACTCTGGATAATTCCTTCGATAATTCTTCATTCTTCGGACGTACCAATAATTGTGTTGGTAGTAAAAATACATGAATTTTGACTACTTTATACATTCCCATTTGCAATGTGCAATTTTTTTATCAACCGTACCAAAGATAGAAAACTGACACAAGACTCAGGAAATACATACTTTACACTTTAAGCAACTAGCAACTGATAAATGGAGTTAATTTAACAGGGTAGGCTAAGGCGTAAAGGTGTAACAAAACAAACAGTTGGTGTTATTCCTAAATGATTGGCTATATTATGTTTTCTAGGGGTATCTTACTCTTAATATGAGAGTAAACAAAGGGTTTATACGGGGTTTTAACTAACCAGTGTAGTTAGTTAATAAAACAACATATAAAGGCTTTTTGGGTATAATCCTAGAAATTTACCAATTTAAACAAGTTACTTCATCTAAATCCATAGTACTCGTTATTGTGGTCTCGAATAGATATACCAAGTCAAGTTTTAAAGTCTACAACATCACCGACACACTCATATTTTATGAAATTTGGGTAAACATTTGGAAACAGATAAGGTTAAATCCTCATAATATCTAATAATGGTTATTGTGTGCAGGTTATTTCACAAGTAATTTCACAAAAGTATGCTTGAATTTTTTTTAAATTTAAGCATAATTTAAGCATTTTATGTAAAAAATAGGACAAGTATACATTCTATTTCCCATCTCCCACTTGAATTCCTTTTTGTATAGGTAAAACAATAAAAACAGGAACTAAAAGAATTAGAATAAGAAACACCCCTGATATTTTGCTCGGTAGATTCTCCAAGTTGAGTTTATGAGCAAGGATGTGTGTTGTAAATGCGTCTGTATTCTAGAATGACTACAATCACACATAGGATTCCAGATGATCGATACTTCACCAGCTTCGTCAATTTCTTTGCAGCGAGGTCCTGTGCAAAATATAAGAAAAACATGCAAAATCCTATCTCGGGTATCTAAGGTTAATTAAATAAGCTAAATAAATTGTACAAGAAACCAATACGCCATATCTATAAACTGGAATACGCCGTATTGAGAAACATGTAAAAAGTATCTAGATACGGGTCAGTCTGTTGAATACGCCGTATCATGTACATGAATACGCCGTATTGACAGAACTGACAATAATGTTTAAAGTGCATAAAAATAAAGGACTGATAACGTCTAGACATTCAATACGCCGTATGGTATGCAGCGGATACACCGTATTGATGTCTGGGAAGACAGACTCGATAAAAATAAATAACAATTCAGGTTGTCTCCCAGGAAGCACTTTTCTTTCAGCTAGTCTTTTAGACTTTTTCCTTCTAGCTTTCTTCACTCCATCTCATGCATGCTTATGTGACCGCATGTGAGCCATTCTTCCATCTTCGCATCTCAGACATATTCGGGTCCTAAGTTCAAGACCCCCTTGTATAAACTCTTAAGCTTTTGGTACAGATGCGAGATTCCATTCAGCTTATCATGCAAACTCACCTTTAGTAACGGCTTGATCTTGTTGCATTGGGCATTGGATAGATGTTTAAACCTTGGATGCGATTACGCCATTTGGTAAGTCACGTTATCACTACCATTGTGGATAGTGACTAATCCATCAAATCTTTTTTCTTCCACACATGAAGCTTTGTAGAATGGTTCTCCAAGAATAATATCTCCCATGTCTTGATCTCGGTAGCCATCCATATTTTCTATTACTACAAAACGAGTTATAATAGAAAATTTTCCAACAAAAATAGGTGCATTCATAAAATCTCCTACTACATTCTTTCCTTTGAGTTCAACTTTGAGCTCCTACTACTTCCTTAAGTTTTAGGCACAGTCAATGTGAATCTTCCGGTCAAAGTCATAAAAACTAGGGTACTGGTCAAAACTTTCATTATTCCTAGTCTTGATTATGTCAATCATGGGCTCATCAATTACCTTACCTTCCTCAACGATGGGCATCAAATCATCAACTTGATCTCTCCTAAGCTCTAATGGTACATTAAGATCATTTAATTCAATGTAATCTCCATATAAAGCGTCTAATGATCTATTTAACACCAAAGTCTCTCACATTAGCCTAGCTTCTAAATCAAGTTCCATTCTTTCTCTTAAGCTTAACATGTAGACCCTCTTAATCAAAGTACTAGCAGGTTTAACACTTTTGAAAATAATTTTCTCATCCCTAACCCTCAAAGTAATCTTCCTTTTGAATACATTAATCTTAGCGTGGGCGGTAGACAAAAATGGTCTTCCGAGGATCAAGGGCACTTTGACATCCTCAGGCATATCAAGAATTATAAAGTCTACGAGGAAAACAAATTCACCAATACCTACTAGCACGTTTTCAGCAATTCCTTTTGGATATTTCACGGTCCTATCTGCTAATTTAACTGTCAACTTAGTGTGAGCTAATTCGCATAAACCTAAGTTAAGGTAGGTCGAGAGAGGCATAACACTTACGCTAGCTCTTAAGTCAGCAAGGGAATTATCAAATCAAACTTTATTAATATAGCAAGGTAAAGTGAAACTCCCTGGGTCTTTCTCTTTTTGGGGTATGGATTTATCGATATGTGAAGCTTCATATGAGTAAGCTTTCGAGAATTGAGGTCCATACGATCCCTTCTTTTCCTCACAATAGTAATTATTCAAACGACTTGGAAATAGGATTGTCGTTTGTCTTGACTCAAACATGAATCTTCTGTTCTGTGGAGTGGATATGGCGTATTACGGTGATTCAATATGGCGTATCGAGTTTGAATCAGCTTCAGCAGTGGCTAAAATTGATTTGACATGATCTCTCGGGTTGGCTTTAGTAGAGCTTGTTGTAGGCTTCCAAATCTCTTTCCGGTAGTACTTGTTATTTGCCGATTTTTCTATCTCTAGGTTTTAATTGAGCTCCTGGTTTAACGGCCACATTCAGTCGAAGATCGGATTTCTTTAATCATTTGGAGTTTCTCTTCATGTCTCTTTGCTGGATACGGTGTATCAGGTTAGTGAATACGCCGTATTCCATATCTGACAATAATGTTTTTTTTAAGTGCAATAAAATAAAGACTGATAACGTCCAGACAATCAATACGCCGTATAGTATGGAGCGGATACGCCGTATTAATGTCTGGGAAGACAGACTCAATAAAATTAAATAACAATCTGGGTTGTCTCTCGGGAAGCACTTTTGTTTACAGTGAAGTCTTTAAGTTAGACTTTTCTTCAGTTTAGTCACCTTCCATCCATCGTCCTTTTTTTGAAAAATATCTTGGTAGATTTTGGACATATTATCTTTGTTTCTCTCCTAAATATCATATTCATAACTCCTTATAACAATATATTCTTCATTGGGTCCAAGCGAGTACTGAATAGCTTCAAACTTTTCTACTTTGCACCTTTTTTTGTTAGGTTGCTCATTGATAGAATTGGATGTATTGCTATATTTGCGCTTTGTCTGACTTTGTTTTTCAATATCATGTGCTTCATATGCCTTGAAGAATGAAACAGTAGCAGTGTTGGGCGGGTTTTCATATTTAGATTCCTTTAATTCATTATTGCTCAGAACACTGTTATCCACATATCTCTTATTCCAATTTCCATTCATCCATGAGTGAAATATCACCTTTTGAGTCCTTCTATCCACTTTCTTATGGTTTTTGAATGATGTGTTTACGTTTGATAAGAATTTAAGTAGATCAATCCCCTAGTTTTCTCCTTCATCTAACATTTCATCTTCTCCATTGTATGATTTGGGATAAAATCTACAGAAGAATTTCTCAACAAGTTCCTCCCAAGTGGTGATTTTTTCATCACACTCACTAATCTACCATTCTTTAGCATCATCGTCCAACGAGAGAGGAAAGACTTTCATTAGTAGTTATGGGAATCCACGCCAGGAACGTAGATCAAATCAACCATTTTAAGTACCTTAGCAATGTGATCCACCACGTCTTCATTGTATGTTCCGTGATATATGTTCTTTCTTAATTCCACCAAAAATTCCTTGTTGAGTTCAATGTTTATGTCGTTACTAGTGATAGAAAGATTTAATTCAGTTGGAGCTTTTTCCATGTTATCATATAGAATTGGTTCAGCCATGACTTCTTGTAGTTCCTTCTTCAATCTACTAGCTCTGATAAGTTCTTCCTGTAACAAAGGTAAAAATATCAGCAGGATTTGCTCTGAAGAAATGTAGAAATTTTTTTTGGCACGAAAGTCAAATAGGAAAACCAAGATTTCTGTTTCAGATGATCAATACGCCGTATCCAATGGAAGTGGATACGCCGCATTAATAAGTTGAATGAATACGCTGTATTGGACATAAAGTTGGATACGCCGTATCCGATGGAAGTGGATACGCCGTATTTAGCTATCGACCAGAACAGTGTATTAAGAAAAACAATTAAATACGCAAACAAATAAACACAAATATATAAAAGCAAACAATTAAAGACAAATATACAAAATTTACAAAATATACAAGAATATACACTAATCTAAATTACACTAATCCTAAGGGTTAGATCTAATCTAATGTTAAAAACCAAAATATCAAATAAAAATCAAGATTAATTTTCACTCCCCGGCAGCGGCGCCAAAAACATGATTGTGTCGTTGTGTGGTTTATATTTTATTGATTCAAGTTTTAAATTTATATTTTGCCGACTAAACCAAAAACAACACTTTAATGGGCAGTGTACCCGATCGGTAGTAGTTTCGTGGTAAGTAGGGTGTCGAACACTTGAAGCGAGGTTAAATCTATCAATTTAATTAATATCTTGGTTATCTAATCTATGTTAATTCTATTATATTCTAAACCTATGTCAGTCCTAATCCTAATTCTAACGGGAAAAGGGGGTTTTCAGCCTGAGAGACTGGCACGGTTTGGTTGGTGACTACAATCAATTCAAGGCACTTTAACCCACGCAAGCAGGAGTTAATTAAAAAATATAAAGGAGTGGTCGATGCCAAATATAGAAACTATATTAACCATTTTTAATCCGTTTAGGAAAGTTGGTTTTGTTCATTAAGGCAATGATTTCTTCTCTCTGAGGTGGGCATATTCATTCTTAAGACTTAGGCGTTACATCTTCCTAAGAACTAAACACTAGTAATTATGTCACAATTAAAGCATCTGCATAAAGAATCCTTATTCGCTGATTATAGTCTATCTTATGGATTAAAGCAATGGTGATCTTATGTTAAACCATAGTATTAGAGGACTTTGACCACTTACCGCTTTATGGGAGAGTTTACACTAGTAGGTCCACTTGATCCAACTATCCAATGGAATAGAATGTTAACTTGTTTGATTTTTCTTGGTAAACATGCTAGTCTTCACGATCATTAAAATCATTGGCATTATCTAATTTAACATGTTAAGCCCGTAGAGTATTCCTAGACACGATTTGAAGGACAATTATTTGTGACCTATTATTCTAGATGATATAGTAATATATAGAGAGCTATCAGACTCTAGTTTCTTGGTCCGTTTCACTAGATCTGTTTGATTGATAGGTCGCATACAAGAGAGCATAATCATATTTTTTAAATTGATTTAAACATAAACAAGCATTCATTGATTTATCAAGTTATCAAGTTAACAAATTCAACATGCAGATCATCTAATAATGGCTATTTCCTGAAGGGTATTAGCCTTAATAAGTCATAATAAATACAAGAGCAAGTATTTAGAAAGGGTAAAATAACATTTTATCGTGGATTCAAAAAAAATGAGATTGTTTTACGAATTGTATATGGATATTATACAGTTGTCTCATTTGTACATTAATATCGTTGCTCGACCTCTTCTTCTCTTTTTTCTCTACTGTTTTGCGTATGTGGTTGGGGTTGGTAGATCTTAGAATGATGATTTTGCTCAATTATTATACTCGTTTTGTAGTTGTTTTTTGTTAAGTCTTGTTGTCGGGTTGTTTCGGCGTAGCCTTGTAGTGGTTAGGATGTTGGAAGTTGGCTTGGAGAGGGTACAAGAGTGTTGCGCCTGTATTTTGATGGTTTCCTTATGTTGCACATTTCGGCGTTTTGGTATGATGGTGTAGGAGGTGTGGAAGAGGTGGGGGGGGGGCGGGGGGGTGGGGTTGGATGTGAGTAGCAAATGTGCGGACCGGTTGGGTGTAGGAGGTGGGGGGGGCGGATTTTCTTTGTTGTGGTTTATGGGTGTGGTGGTGTTGGCGTTTGGGTATGAGTTTTGGGTTTTATTGTTTGTTGTGTGTTGTTGTTGTTATGTTGTTTTGTTTGTTGGTTGGTGTTGTTTGTGGTGTTGTGTCTTGTGTTGTGCTTTCTTGGGGTGGGTTTGTTGTTTGTGGGTGTTGTGTTTGTAGTTGTTTTGTAGGTTTTTTGTGGTGTTTTGTTGTTTGGTCTTGTATAGCTTATTTTTTTGGGTGTGTGTTGTTGGGGTTTTGGGTTTGGGTTTTGTGTTTGTTTTTTTTTATGTTTTGATGCGGTTTTTTTTTGGTGTTGGGGGTGTTTGGTGGTGTTTTCCGCTGGGGGTGAGGTGTTGGTCTTGTGGGGGGGGTGGATTTGTTGGTTGGTTGGTCGTTTTTGTGCTGGGTGGTTTTTTGCTTGTGTTGTGTAGGGTGTAGTTTGGTGGTGGTTATTGGTGGTGTTTGGTTTGTTTTTGGGTGTTGTTTGTATTGGTTGGTGTGGTGGGTTTATTTTTATGGTGTGTAAGTGTTGGGTGTTTTGTTGGTTGGTGGTTGATGTGTGTGTGTTACGGTTGTGTGGGTTTTGGTTGCTTCGGGTTGGTTGTGTTTTTTTGGGGTGTGTGTGTTGTTTTAGGGTTTTGTGGGTTTGGTTTGTGTTGTGTTGTGTGGGTGGTTTTGGTTGGTTTTGGTTGTGGTTTTTTCGTGTTGGTTGGTGTTGTCGTTTTGTGGGGGTTTTTGGTTGTTGTGGAGTTTTTTTTTTGTATCGTTTGTGGTAGGGTTGGTTTTGTGTGGTCTGTGTTTGGGGGGGTGTGCGTGGGTTGGGTGGATGTTTTGTTGGTTTATCTGTGTTGGGTGTGTGTTTTTTTGGTTTTTTTTTTTTGGGTAGTGTTAGTGGTCTGTGGTTCTTGTGTGTTGGTGTGTTTTTTTTGTTTTGTTTGGGTTGTTTTTTGAGGGTGTACTGTGTTGTGGGGTTTTGTTGATTTTTTTGTTTGTGGTGGTGGTGAGTGGTTGTTTGTTGTGGGTGATGTTTTTTTTTTTGTGGTTGGTTGGGTGGTTTTGTGTTTTCGGTTGGTTTTGGTCGGTTGTGATTGTGGTTTTTTTTTCGAGTGGGTTTTGGTGTTTTGTGCGTTGTTCGGTGGTTGGGTTTTGGGTTTGTGTGTGGTTGTTAGTTGGTTCTTGTTCTTGGTTTTTTTTGCTTTTGTTTTTTGTGGGTTTGTGTGGTGTGGTTTGGTGTGGTTGCGTTGGTTTTGGTTTTTTGGTTTTGGTGTGTTTTTTGGTTGGGTTTTGGCTGGGTGATTTGATTTTGGTTGTTTTTGGCTTGTTGTGTTTTTGTGTTTTTTGGTGGGTTGTTTGTGTGTTGTGTGTTGTGGTTGGGCTTGTTTGTGTGGTTTGTTTTTGTTGTTTTGTTTTGTGGTGTTGGGTGTTTGTTTTTTTGTTGTTCTTTTTGTTTTTTTTGGGTGTCTGTGTTTTGTCTTTGGTAGTTGGGCTGGGTGTTGTGTTTTGGTGGTGTGGGGGTGGTGTTTTTTGTGTTGTTTTTTAGGTGTTTTGTGTTTGTGAGGGTTTTCGTTTTTTGGTTTGTTTGTGGGGTTGGTGTTTTGTGGTGGTGGGTGTTTTTGGGGTGGGTGTTGTTTTTGTTGTGTTTTTGTGGGTTTTTTTGGGTGGGTGTTGGGTTGTGTGTTGGTTTGTGTGTAGTGTTTTGGGTGTGTTATGGTTTGTGTTGGGTTTTGGTTGTGGTTGTGTGTTGGTTATGTTGTGTGTGTGTTTGGTTGTGAGTGTGGGGTGTTTGTTGGTTGGTTTTGGTGTTTTTTTTGTGTGTGTGGTCGTTGGCTTGGTGTTTGTTGTTGTTGTGGGAATTTTTGTGTTGGGTTGTGTGTTGTTTTGTGGTGGGTGGTGGTTTGGTTTTTTTTTGTTTGTGTGGTGTTTGTGTTTTGAGTTGGGTGGTTTGGTCGTTGTTTTTGCGTCTCGGGGGGTGTGGGGTTGGTTTGGGGGGGGGGGGTTTGTTTTTTTGTTGTGTTTTTTGGTGGGGTTAGGGTTTATTGTGGTTGTTTTGGGGTGGTTTTGTGTGGGTTTGTTTTTAGTGTGGGGGGGGGGTTGTTTTTTGTTTGTGGTTTTGTGTTTGGCTGCTTTTTAGTTTTTTTTGGTGTGTGGTTGGTGTTGGGGTTTTGGTTTGGGGTGTTTTTTTGTGTGGTTCTTTTGGTTGTGTTTGGGTTTGTGTTTGGTTTTTTTGGTGTTGGTGGTTGAGGGTTGGTTTGTGTTTGTTTTGTTCGTTTGGTGGGTTGTGTTGTTTTTGTTGTGGTTGTGGGTTGTTGTGTGTTTTTGGTTTGTTGGTGTGGGGTGTTTTTTGTTTGGTGAGTTTTGTGTGTGTGTGTGGTGTGGTGTGTTTTTTGTGGTGGTGGGTTTTTGTATTGCTATTTTTGGGTGTGGTGTTTGGTGTTGGTTGGGTTTTTTTTTGTTGGGGTTGTTTTGTGTGGGTGTGTTTTGTGTTTGTGTTGGTTCTTTTTTTGGTTTTTTTGGATTCTTGTTTGTGTGTGTGTTGTTGGGGGTTTGTGTAGTTTCGGTCTTGTGTTTTCTCTTTGTTCCGTGGTGTTGGGTGTCTGGGTTGTGTGTTCGTTTTTGGTGTTTTGGCTGTGTGTTGGGTTTTGTTTTTGTCGTGGGGTGTTGGGTGGTAGGTTTTGTTGTTGGTGTTTGGGTGTTGGTGTGTTTTGTGTGTTGGTTGTTGGTTTGTTGGTTGTTTTGGTGTGTGTGTGTTGTTTGTCTTTGGTTTTGTGTTTGTTGATTTTTTGTTTAGTGTGTGTGGGTGGTTTTGGTTTTTTTGGGGTTTTTTGGTGGGGGGTTTGGTTGTGTGGGTGGTGTAGGTGGTTGATCTATTGTTGTTGGGTTGTGTATGGTGTGGGTGTGAGGGGTTGTGTGTGTTTTTTTTGTGGGTTGGGTGGTTTGGGGGTGTGTTTTTTGGGTGGTGTGGCTTGGTTTTGTGTGGGGTTTTGTGTGTGGGTTGGTGGGTGGGGGTTGTGGTGTTGGTGGTTGTTGATGGTAGTTTGGTTGGTTGTTTTATGGTTTTGTGTTTGTGTGTTTTTTGTTGTGGGTGTGTTGTTTGTTGTGACGGATTGTTTTTTCTTTGGTTTTGTTGTTTGTTTTTTGTTCTTATTGGGGGGCGGGTGGTTGTGTTTGTTTTGTGGTTTTGGGTGTGATTTTTGGGTTGTTTTTGTGGGTTGGTGTTTGGTTTGGTGGGTGCTCGTAGGGGTCGTTTTGGCTTTTGTTGGTTTTGTTGTGGGTGGTTGTTTTGTTGTTGTGTTTTTAGTTTTGGTGGATGTTTTGTGTTGTTGGGTGTTGGGTTGGTCTTCTGGTGTTTGCTTCGGGGGTTTTTCTTGTTTTGTATTGTGTGTGTGTTGGTTGTTTTTTTTTTTGTTGTTGGGGTGGTTGTGGTTAGTTTGTTTGTGGTGTGGTGGTTTGTAATATTGGGTGGTTGTTTGGTGTGGTTGGTGTGTTTTTTTTTGTGTTGTTGTTGGTTTTGGTTTTGGATGTGTGGCTTTGGTTGTGTTGTGTAGTTGGTGTTTTTTTTTGGGGGTGTTGGTGTTTGGTGTGGTTTTTGTTTTTTTGTTGGTTTTGTTTGGGAGTTGTTTTGTTTGGTGGTGTGGTTAATGGTGTGTTTCTGGTGGTTTTTTCTGTTTTGTGTGTTTTGGTGTGTTTTGTTGTTGGGGTTGATGGGTGTTTGGTGTGTGTTTTTTTCTGGGTTGGGTTGGTTGCTGGGTTGTTGGCAGGCTTTGTGGTGGTTTTGGTTGTGGTGGGGTTTGTTTTTTTGTTTTGGTGTTGTTTGGGTAGGGTGGTGTTTGTGTGGTTGGGTGTGGTTGTGTTAGTGTGGTGTTTTTGTTGTTGTTGTTTTTTTGTGTGTGTGGGTGTGTGTGGGTGAAAGGTGGTGCTTTGTTGTTTGGTGGTGTGTTTTTTTTGGGTGTTGGTGTTGGGGTGGGTGTTGTGTTGTGGGGGTTTTGGTTGGCTGGTGTTGGTGTGTTTTTTGTTGGTGTTTTGGTTCTTTTGGTTAGTGGGTGGGTTTTTGTTTTTTTGTGTTTGGGGGGGTTTGTGTTTGTGTTTGTTGGTGTTTGTGGTTTTGTGTTGTGTTTCTGTGTTGGGGTGGGTTGGTGGTTTGTTGTGTTGGTTGTTGTTGCGTTGGTGGTTGTGGGTGTTTTTGTATGTTTTTTTTTTGTTTTGGTTTTTGTGTTGGGTTTTAGGTTTGTTTTGGTATTGGTGGGGTTGAGGGGTTTTTTGGTTTTTCCGGTTTGGGGTGTGGGTCTTGTTGTTGGTGGTGGTGGTTCTTTGTTTGTGGGGTTGTGTGTTTTGTGTTTTTTGTGTGTGTGGTGTGTGTTTGGTGTTTGTTTGTGGGTTATTTGTGGTGGGTGTCTTGTTTAGGGGTGTGTGTTGTTTGATGTTGGTATGAGGTTTTGGTTGTGTGTCGTTTTTGTTGTCTGGTTGTTGTGTGTGAGGTTGTGATGGGGGAGGGTTTTGTTTTTGTGTTTTGTTATGGGTTTGTGTTGGTTAAGTGTTGGGGTTTGTTTTTGTGTGTGTTGGTTTTTTTTTTGGTTGTAGGTTGCGTTGCGTGGGTTTGTGTGTGGTTGTTGGTGGGTTTGTTGTTCTGTGATGGGTTGTGTGTGTTGTTTTTGGGTGGTTTGGTTGTTTGGTTGGGGTTTTGTGTGTTTTGTTTTGGGTTTTGTTTTTGTGTGGTGTGGGGGTAGTTTTTTTTTTGTTAGTGTGGTGCTTGTGGATGGGTTGACGTTATTTGTGCTGGGGTTGTGTTTTGGTGCTTGGTGGTTTTTTTGTTTGGTTTGTGTGTTTGGGGTGTGTTTTGTTGTTTTGGTGTTTATTTGGGCTTGTGGTGGGTTGGGTGTGTTTTTGTGTGGGGCTGTCTTTGATTTTGTGATGGGCTGGTTTGTTTTGGTTGGGTTGTTGTTTGGTAGTTGTTGGTTTGTGTGGTGTTTTGGGTGTTGTGTAGTGGTTTGGTTTTGGGGGTGCTTGTTTTTGTGTGTGTTGGTGGTTTGTGGTTTTTGTGTTGTTTGTTGTGGGTTGGGCTGTGTGTGTTGTTGTTGGGTGGTTGGTGGGTTGGGTTGGGTTGGTTGGGTTGGGTTTGTGGTGTCGTGTCGTTTTTTTTTTTGGGTGTTGTTTTGTGGTTGGGGTGTTTTTGTTTTTTTTGTGTTTTGTTTTGTTGGTTTTTGGGGTGGTTTGTGGTTTTGGGTTAGGGTGTTTTCGGTTTGGTGATGGTGATGTTAGCTTGGGGGGGTTTGGGTGGGTTTGTGTATTGGTGGGGTTGTATTTGGGTGGTTTGGTTTGTTTTATTTTTTGGTTTTTGGTTGGGTGTTTCTGTTTTGGGGGTGCTGTGTTTGGTGAGGGGTGGTGTTGTTGTTTTGGGTGGGGGGTGGTGGTGTTGTTGTTGTGTGTGTTGGTGTTTTTGGTGATTTGCTGTGTGGTGTTTGGTTGTGGTGTGGTTTGTGGTGGGTTATGGTTTTGTTTGGTGTGTGTTTGTGTTTTTGTTTGGTTTGGGTTTTTGTGTTGTTTGTGTTTTTGTTCTGGTTGGTGTTTTAGGCTGGTGTGTGTTTGTTTGGTTTTGTGTTGTGTTGATGTTGTCGGGTGTTTGTGGGTGTGTTGGGTTGGTGAGTTTGTTGGGTGTTTTGATTGGTTTGGCTTTGGGGTGTTTTTTGTTGCTAGGGTATTGGTGTCTTGTGGTGGTTGTGTTTGTGTTTCGGGTTTGGTGTTTGTTTTGTTTGTGGTTTGTTTGGTTTTTGTTGTGTGTTGTGGGTTGTGTGGTGGTTTTGTGTGTGGGCGTTGTGTGTGGTGTTTTGTGTTTTGTTGCGTGTGTCGGTGATTGTTTGTGGTTGGTGTTTTGTTGTTTGCGGGTTTTTGTTGATGTGGTGCGTTGGGTTTGGGTGTGGGTGTGGTTTGTGGTTGTTGCGGTTTTGGTGTGGGTGGGTTGTGTTGTTTGTGTATTGGTTGTTTGGGATGGTGGTTGTTTTGTTGCTTGTGTTTTGTGGTTTTGTTTGTGGGTGTAGTTTGGGTGGTTGTGGTGGTTGTGTGGTCGTTTTGGGGTGTTTGTGTGTTTTGGGTTTTGTTGTTGTGTTGGGTTTGGGTTTTTGTGTGTGTGGTTGGTTTTTGCGTTTTCTGATTTGTGTGTTGTGTGTGGTTTGTTGGGGTTGTGTTGTTGTTTGTGTGTGGTGGGTGTTTCTGGTTGTTGGGTGTGTGGTGTTTTGTTTGTGTTTGTGGGGGTTTGGTGGTTAGGTGTGATGTGGTGGTGGTATGGTTTTTGTGTTGTGTGTTTTGTGTGCTATTTGTGATTTTGTGGTTTTGTAGTTTGGTTTGCGGTTTTTGTGTGGTTGTTTGGTGGTGTGTTGTGTGTGTTTGTGTGTTGGTGTATGTTGGTGATTCGTTTTGGTTTGGTGTGTGGTTGTCGGTTTTTTTTGGTTTTTCGTGTTGTTGTGTTGTTTTTTGTGTTGTTCTGGGTCTTGCGAGGTGTATGTTGGATTGTGGTGTTGGGTGTTTTGGGTTTCGGTTGGTTTGTGTGTGTTGGTGGTTTGTGGGTAGTTGGGTGGTTTGGTGTTGGGGGGGGGTTTTGTGTTGTGTTTTGTGTTTTTGTGTGTGGTGTTGGGGTGTTTGTTTGTTGTGGTGTGGGTTCGTGTGGTGTGATTTTGTGTTGTTGTGTGTTGTTGATTGGGTTTGTTTTTGTTGTGGTTTGGTTTGTTTGTGTTTTGTTTTTTTTTTTTTTTGTGTTGTGTTGTGTTTGTGTGTTGGTGGTGGTTTTTGTTTGTGGATTTTGAGTTGTGTGTGGTGTTGTGTTGGTGGGTGTTAGTTGTGTTTGTTTGTTTTTTGTGTTTTATTTTACAGTGTGGGGGGTGTGTTGTTTATGTTTTGTTTTTTGTTTTGGTGTTGTGCTTGGGTGTGTTTTTGTTGCTTGTATGTTAGTGGTGTTTTGTGTTTTTTTGTGATGGTTTGTTCTGTAGTTGGTGTGGGGAGTTGTTAGTGTGTGTTGTGGTGTGGTTTTGGTGGGTGGTTCGTGTGTGAGGTTTTAGTTTTTTTTTGTTGGGTGTTGCGTTGAGGTGTTTTCTATTGTGGGGGGGGTTGTTTGGTATTGGTTTTTTGTGTGGTTTGTTTGTGGGTTTGTTGGGTTTGTGTTGCTGTGGTGTTGTGTGTTGTTGTATTGGGCTTTTTGTGTTTGGTTTGGTGGTGCTTGGGTTTGTGGTGGTTTGTGGTGTTGTTTGTGCTTGTTGGGGGTTTTGTTTTTTTGTGGTGTTTCGTTTTGTGGTGTTTTGTGTCTGTGTTTTTTTTTTTTGGTTGTTTTTGTGGGTTTTTTGGGTGTTGGTTGTTGATGAAGTGTTTTGTGGTGGTTGTTTGTTGGTGTTGTTTGTGTGTTTGTTTTTTTGTTTGGTGTTTGTGTTGTCGGTTGTTGGTGTTGGGGTGGGGTGGTTTGTTGGTGGTGATGGTTTGTGGTGGTGTGGGTTTGGTGTGGTTGTTGTGGTGTGTTTTTTTTGTGGATTTGTTTAGTTGTTTGGTTTGTGGTTTTTGTCGTTTTTGTTGTGTTGTGTTTTGGTGTGTTAGGTGTTGTTTATGTTGTGTGTTGGATGGTTGTTTGGATTGTGGAGGTGGCGTTTGGGGGTTGGTGGTTGTGTTTTGTTTTGTGGTTGTGTGGGTGGGGGTGTGTTTGGGTGTTTTTTTGCTCTTTTGTTTGTTTTGTGTGGTGGGGTGGTTGTGGGTTGGGGTTTTTGTTGGGGGGTGTGTTTGTTTGTTTGGTTTGTGTTGTTAGTATTGTTGTGGTGGTTTTGTGTTGTTTTGGTGGGTGGGTGGTTTGTATTGGTGATGTGTTTTGGGGGTTGTTGTCTTTGTTGGTTGGGTTTTGGGTGTGGTTGTTTGTTGGGGGTTGTTGGGGTGGTGGTTGATTTGTTTTGGTAGTGTTGTTTGGTTTGGGGGTGTGTGTTGGGGTTTGTGGTTTGTGGTGTTGGGGTGGGTTGTTGTTTTTGGTTTTTTTGTTCTGGTTTTGTTTTGTGTTGTTGTGTGGTGTGTTTGTTTGGGTGTGTTGTTGTGGTTGGTGTGGGGTTGTTTTTTG
This sequence comes from Tanacetum coccineum, assembly GCA_026074375.1. Classification (NCBI taxonomy): domain Eukaryota; kingdom Viridiplantae; phylum Streptophyta; class Magnoliopsida; order Asterales; family Asteraceae; genus Tanacetum; species Tanacetum coccineum. The sequence goes on along the minus strand of BQNB010032546.1, from coordinate 35,099 downwards.
TGGGTTATGGTTGTTTGTGGGTTTTGTTGGTGTGTTTGGGTTGTGGTGTTTTTATTGTGAGTTTTGGTGTGTGGGTTTTTGTTGGGTTTTGGTTTTGTGGGGGTTTGGTTCTGTTTTGTTGGTTGTTTTTTGTTGGTGGTGGGTTGTCGGGTTTGTTGTTTTGTGTGTTTTGTTGTGGTTTGGGTTGGTGTTGGTGTGTTTGTGGTTGAGTTCGTTTGTCGTTTTTGTGTTTTTGTTTTTTGTGTTTTGTTTCTTTTTTCGGGTATTGGGATTTTCTTTTGTGTGTGTGGTTTGGTGTTTTGGTGGTGTTGGTTGTGTTGTTTGTGGTGTCTGTTCGGTTGGGTTTGTTGTTGTTTGTGTGGTGGTGTTGTGGGGTATTGTTTAGTTGTGGGTGTTTGGTGGGGGGTGTTGTTGAGTTATTTGGGTTTTGTGGGTTGTTGGGGGTGTTTTGGTGTTTTGTTTTTGTTGTTTAGTGTGGGTGTTGTTTGGGTCGGTTTGGTTTTGTTGTGTGATGTTTGTGGTTTGTTAGGGGGGGGTTTTTGTTGTTGGTTTTTTGGGCTGGATTTGTGGTTTTGTTGGTTGGTTTGGGGTGGGTGCTTTGGTGTGTTGGTTTGTCTGGTGGGATTTTGGTGTTGGTTTGGTGGTTTGTTTTGTTGTGTTTTGGTTTTGTGGTTTTTTTCGTACGTTTTGGTGTGTGTTGGTTTGTGGGAGGGGGTTGTGTGTTTGTTGGTTTTTTATGGGTTGGTGGGGTTTGTGTTTGTTGTGTTGTGTGTTGGGTTGGGGGGTGGTTTGGGTCGGGTTTTTGTGTGTTGGTTTTTGTGGTTTGTGTTGTTGGTTGTTGGTTGTGGTGTGTTCTTTTTCGGTTTTTGTTGGGTTGTTGTTTGTTTGTTGTTGGTTTGTTTTTGTGTGTTGATGTTGGGTGGCGGTTTTGGATGGTTTGGTGTTTTGTTGTTTTGTTGTTTGTTTTTTTTTTTGTTTTGGTTTTGACTGGGTGGTGTTTTTTTTTTCGTTCTTGTTGTGTTTGGTGTTTTGTGTGTTGAAATTTTTTCGGTTTTTGTGGTATTTTGTGGTTTTTGGTTTGTTGGGTTTGTATTGTGTGTTTTGGTGTGTTGTTGTTTGTTTTGGTGCTGGATTTGTTGTTGTGTGGAGTGTTGCGTTTTTGTGTTGTTTGTGATTTGTTTTGTTGTTGTTTTGGGTTGGTGTTCTGGTTGGGTTGGGTTTGGTGGTTTGTGGTTTGTGGTGGTGTAGTGTTGTGGGGTTTTGGGGGTGTGGTGTTTGTTGTGGGGTCGTGTTTGTGTGGTGTTTGTGGGGTTGGTAGGTGTGTTGTGTGTGTTGTGTGTTGTGTTTTTTGTTTTTTGGGGGTTTGGTTGTCTGTTGTGGTTGTTTGGTGTTGGTGTTTTGTTTTTGGTTGTTGGGGGGGGTTGTTATGGATTTTGTGGTGGTTGTGTTTTTTTGGTTTGGTTGTTTGGTTGGGTTTTTGGTGTTGGTGTTTGTGGTGTTTTTGTTGTGGGGGTGTTTTGAGTGTTTTGTTTTTGGTTTTTTTGTTGGTTTTGGTCTTGTTTATTTTGTTGGTTGTTGGGTTGTTGTGTGGTTTTTGTGTTGTTGTGGTTTTTGGTTTTGTGGGGGTTGTTGGTTTGGACGGTTTTAGGTCTTTTTTGGTCGGTTGGTGTTTTTGTTGGGTGTGTGTCTGGTGTGTGGTTGGGTTTTTGTGTGGTTTGTTTTTGTTTTGGTTTTTGTTGTGGTGGTTGTTTGTGTGTTGGGGTTTTTTGGTGTTGCTTGTTTGTGTTTTTGTGTTTGTGTGTTTTGTTGTGTTTTTGTTGTGTTTTGTTTTGGGGGGGTTTGTGGGATGGTTGTGGGTGGCGTGTTGGTCGTTGTGTGTTGGGGTGTGTTTTTTTTGTTGTGTGGTTTTTTTGTGGGTCGGTGTTTGTTGGTGGTGTGGTGTTTGGTTGCTTGTTGTTGTGGGTTGTGTTTTGTTTGGTGGTCTGTTTCGTTTTGTGTGTTTTCTGTGTGGTGGGTTTTTTTGTTTTTGTTTGGTTTTTGGGTTGGGGTGTTCGTGTTTGGTTATTCTGGCTTTGGTGTGGTTTTGGGTTTGTGTATTTGTTGGTTTGTGGTTGAGGTTTAGTGTTGGTTGGTGGTGGTTGGTGTGCTCTTGTTTGGCTTGTTTGTTGTGTGTTGTGTTTGTGTTGGGTTTTGGGTGTTGGTGTTGGGGGATTGTGGTGTTGTGTCGGTTTGTGTATTGGTTGTTGATTTTTTTGTTTGGTAGAGGTTGTTTTGTTTTGTTGGTGGTGGGTTTGGGGAGGTTTTTTGTGGTTGTGTTGTTGTGTTCTGTTGTTGGTTTTGATGTGTTGTGTGTTTCGATGTTGGTTTTGTTTGTTGTTGATTGGTAGTTGGTGTGTTTTGTTGGGTGTTGATTGATTTGGGTTGTGTTATGTGTTTGTTGGGTGTTTTTTGTTGTGGGAGTAGGTGTTGGTGGTTTTGTGTGTATGGTGTGTGTGGTGTTTTGTGGTGGGTTTGTGGTTTTGGTGTTGTGTTGTTGGAGTTTTGGTTTCTTTTTGGTGTGTTGTTGTTGTTTGGCTTTTGTTGCTTGGTGTTGTGGTGTTGGTTTGGTGTGATGGTTTGTCGGGTGTTTTGATGTTGTTTTTGGGGGGTGGGTGTTGAGGTATTTGTTTGGTTTGTCGTTGGTTGGGTGTGGTGGGTTGTTTGTTTTTTGTGTGGATGGGTGTTTTTTTTTCTGGGTGTTTGTTTGTTTGGGTTCGCTTTGTAGGGTTTTTGTTTTTTTGTGTTTGTTGTTAGTTTGTGGAGTTTGTGTTGTGTGGTTGTTTTTGTGTTTTGTTTGGGTGTTGTTTGGTTGTTTTTGCTTTGGTGAGTGTATGGTTTGATGGTTTTGGTTGTTTGGTTGTCGGTTGTTTTTGGTTTCGGTGTGTTGTGGTTTGTGGTTTTTTTTTGGGGTTGGTGTTGTGTTTGTTGGGTTGGTGGTGAGGGCTTGGTTTGTTGGTTTGGGGTGTGGTTTTGTGGGTGGTGTGTGGCTGGGTGGAGGGGTGGTTGGTTGGTGTTTGGTTGGTGGCGTGTTGTTTGTGTGGGTTGTGTGTTTTTGTTTTGTGTGTTGTGTGTGGTTGGAGGTGGTGTTGGGAGTGTGGGTTGGTGTTGCGGTTTGTTGGTTGTTTTGTTTCTTGTGTGGTTTTGAGTTTTTTTGTGTTTTGTGTATTTTGTGTTGGGGGTGTGTTTGTTTTTGTGGTAGTGGTTAGTTGGTTTGTGTGTGGTTTTATGTTGGGTGTTTGTTGTTTTTGTTTTGGGTGGGTTGTTGTTTTGGTGGTTTTTGGTTGTTGTTTGTTGTGGTGTTTTGTGTGTTGTTTGTTTGTTGTGTGGTGTTATTTGTTAGTTGGTTTTGTTGGTTTGTTGGGTTTGGGTGTTCTTTTGTGTTGTTGGTGTTTTGTGTGTCTTCTTTGGTGGGTTGTTGGTGGGTTTTGTTGGTTTGTGTATTAGTGGGTGTTGTTCGGGTGTTTGTTATGTGGTGGAGGGTTTTGTTCTTGGGTTTTTTTGTGTTGTTGTGTTGTTTTGGTGGGTTAGGGTTGTTGTTTGTTTTGGGGTTTGTGTTTTTAAGTGTTGTGTTTGTTTTGTTTGTGGGTTGTGGGTTGGTTGGGATTTTTTTGTTTGTGTTTGTCTGTGTGAGGGGGTTTGTGTGGGGGTGTTGGTTGGTGTGTGTGTTGGTGTGTGTGGTGTGGTTGTGTTTTTCTGGTGGTTTTTTTTTTATTTTTTTGTGGGGTTGGGTGGTGTGGTGGGTTGGGTGTGATTGGTGTTTGTTTTTTTGGCGGATAGGGTGTGTGTTTGGTGTTAGTTTTGGGTTTGTTGTTTGTGTGTTGGAGTGTGTTGGGGGTGGTGTGTTGGTGTTTTGTTTGGTTGTGTTGTGTTGTTGTCGGTTGATGGTTTTTGGTGGGTTGTTTTTGGGGTGTTTTTTTGGTTTCGTTGGTGTTTGTTTTTGGTTGATTTGGTGCGTTCTTTTTGGGGTTGTGGTTTTGGTGGGTTTTTTGTTTGTGTGTGTTGTGTTTTTTGTTGTGTTTGGTGTTTTTGTTTTTGTTTTTGGTGTTGTTTGGATTTGTTTAGGTTTTTGTTTTGTTTGTGTGGTTGTTGTTGTAGGGTTGTGTTGTTTGGGTGGTTGTTGGGGGGTGTTTTTGTGGTGTGTGGTTTGGTGTGGTGGTGTTGGGGTTTGTTTGTTGTGGTTTGTGTTTTGTTTGTGTGTGTTAGTTTGTGGTTAGGGTAGGTTGGGTGTTTTTTGTTGTTTTGGTGGGGGTGTGTTTTTTGGTGTTTTGTGGGTGTGTTGTTGGTGTTGTCGTGGTTGTTTGTGGTTGTGTGTCTGTGTGTGTTGTGGTGGTTTGTGGTTGGAGTTTGTGGGTGTGTGGTTGTAAGGGTTTGTTTGGTTGGGTGGTGTGTGGATGTGTTGTTTGTGGGGGTGGGGTTGGGAGGGGGGGTCTGGGTGGTGGGGTGGTTGTGTGGTAGTTTGGGGTGGTCGTTTTGGTTGTGGGAGTGGGGGGGGTGGCTGGCGTGGTAGTTTGTTTGTGTGTTGGGTGTTGGTGTGTGGTTTGTGGTTGTTTTGTTGTTTGTGTTTTGGGGTGTGTTGCGGTTGGTGTGTGTTGGGGGTTTTTGGTTTTGGGGTTTTGTGGTGTGTTGTTTTTGTTGTTTTGTTTGTGTGTTGTTTGGGGCCTTTTGTTCGTTGTTGGGGAGTTTTTGGGTTTGTGTTTGTGGGTGGTTGTGTAGTGTGTTTGTTGTGGTTTTTTTGTTTGGTGTTTGGTGTTGGTTTTTTGGTTTTGTTTTTTGGTGGTTGGTGTGTGGTTGTTTTTGGTGTTTTTTTTTGTTTTGTGTTTTGGTTGTGGGGTTGGTTGTTGTGTAGGTTGTGGTTTGTGTTTGTTTTGTTGTTGTTGGTTGGTGTTTTGTTTGCTGTGTTTGGTTTAGTGGGGTGGTTGGGTTGTTTTTTGTGTCGTTTCGTGGTGGTGTTGTGTTGTGTTGGTGTTTTTTTTTTTAGTTTTTTTTTGTGTTGTTTGTTGCGGTTTGGTTTGGGTTTCGGTCTGTTGGTTTTTGTGTTTTTGGTTTGTTGTTTGTGGGGTGGTGGTTTGGTTGTTGGTTGTTTTGTGTTTGTGTGGTTTTCGAGTGGTGTTTTGGGGTTGGCTGTTGGTGTGTTGGTTGTGTTTTGGTGTGTGTGTGTATTTTGTTTTGTTGGTTGTTGGTGGTGTGGTGGGGGTGTTTGTGGTCGTTGTTTTTTTTGGGTTTATTGGTGTTTGGGTTAGTTGGTTGTTTTGTTTGTGTTTTTGGCTTTTTTGTTGTGATTTTGTTGTTGTCTTTGTGTGGCGTTGGTTTTGGTTTGTTTGATTTTTTTATGGGGTTTGTTGTTTGTTTGTTGTTGGGTCGGGGTGTTTTTGTGTGGTTTTGTGTGTTTTTGGTTTTGTGGTTGGTGGTTGTTGTGTTGTGGTTGTTTTGGGGTTAGTTGTGCTTGTTTGGTTGTTTGTTGTGTGTTTGGTTGTTTTGTGTGTGGGGTTGTTGGGTTTTGTGGTGTTTTGTTGCGCTTGGTGGGTGTGTGTTTGGTGTTTTTTTTTTGTGTGGTTGTGGTCGTTGTTGTGTGTTTGGTTTTTGTTTAGTGTTTGTGTGTGTGTTGGTGTTATGTGTTTGTTGGGTGGTGTGGGTGGTTGTGAGGTGTTTTGGGTGGTTGGTTTTGGTGTGGTTTGGGTTTGGTGGGTGGTGTTTTTGTGGGGTAGTGTAGGTTTGTGGGTGTTGTTTTGTGTTGTTTTGGCTGTTGGGTGTGTATGTCTTGGTTTTTTAGTTGGTTGTTTTGTTGGTGTTTTGTTGTGGTTGGTTGGTCGTGTTTTTGGTGTTGGGTGTTGTTTGGTGGTGGGTGGTGGTGTGGTGTGGGGGGGGTGGGTTTTGTTGAGTGTTGTTGGATTGGGTTGTCGGGGTTGGTGTTTTGGTTTTTTGGTGTTGTCCTTTGTTTGTGGTGATTTTTAGTTGTGTGGATTTGGGTTTTGGGGGGTTTGTTGGATTGGTGGTTTGTGTTGTGGTTTGGTGTTGTGTTGTTGGTTATTTGTTTGTTGTGGTTGGTGGTGTTTTTTGTGTTGGATTGTTTGTTTGGGGTGGTGTTTTTGGTTGTTTTGGTGTTTTTCTGGTGTGGTGGTCTGTGGGGGTGGGGTGCTGTTTTGGTGTTGTGTGTGTTTTTGGTTGTTTGGTTGTTGTTTGTTGTTGTTGGTGTGGGGGTGTGGGGGGGTTTTGTGGTGGGTGGTTTTGTGGATGGTGGCGTTTGGTTGGGGTGTTGTGTTTTTGTTGTCTGGGTGGTGTTGTTTGTTGTTTGTGGGTGTGTTTGGTGTTGATGTGTGTATGTTGGTGTTTTTGGGTGGTGTGTTTTTGATGTTTTGGTTGGTAGTTTGGGCGTTTTGGTGGTTGTCGTGTGGTTGGTTTGTTTCTAGTGGTTGGTCGGTTGGGGAGGGTGTTTTTGTGTGTTGTGTTTGGAGGTGTGTTTGGATGTTAGTGGGTTTTTTTGGTTTTGTTGTTTTGGTCTTTGTTAGTTTGTTGTTGGTGGTGTGGTGTTTTTGTTGTGTGTTGTGTTTGGTGTTTTTTTGTTGTTGGGTTTTTTTTGTTTGGTTTTGTTGTGTTGTTGTTGGGTGTTGCTTAGGTGGTTTTTTGTTGGGTTTTTTTTTGGCTTGGTTTGTTTGTGGGTTTGTGGCGTGGTTGTTTGAGTGTTGTTTTTGGGATTGGGGTGGGTTGGGTTTGGTGGGTTGGATTTTATGTGTGTTGGCTTTGCTTTTGTGGGTTTGTGTTGTCGCTTCGGGTTGGTTTGGTTGTGTGTTGTGGTTGGGTAGAGGTTTTAGATTGTGGTTGGTGTTTGTGGTGTGTTGTGGGTTTTGGGGTGGGTGTTGTTTGTTTTGTGTTGTTTGTTGTTGTTGTGCTTGTGTGGTGGGTGGTTGTGTTGTTGTCGTGTGTTGTTATGTGGGGGTGTTTGCTTGTGGGTGGCGTGTGTTGGGTGCGTGTGTTTTTGTGGTTTTGTTTGTGTTGGTGTGTGTGTTTTGGCTCTTTTGTGTTTTTTTGGTGGGTGTGGTTTTTGGTTGGTGGTTCTTGTTTGTGGTTTGGGTTTTTTTTTGTTGTTTTTTTTTTTGTTTTTTTGGTTGTTTGTGTGGCTGTGTTTGTGGGTTTGTTCGTGTTTGTGTTTTGGTGTTGTGGTGGGCGGGTGTTGTGGTTGTTTGTGATTATGGTGTGGTATTTGGTTGTTGTGTTTGTGGGGTGGGTGTGGTTCTTTGTTGTTGTGTTGGGGTATGGTCGGTGGGTGTTTTTTTGTTTTTTTGTGTGGTGTTTTTTGTAGGTTTGGTGTTTTTTGTGGGGTTGTTGTGTTGGGTTTATTTGTGTTGTGTGTTAGGATTGTTTTTTTTTGTTGGTTTGGTTTTTTTTGAAGTGTTGGGTGGGTTTATTTTTGTTTTGTGGTTTGTGGGTTTTTTTTTTTGGGGGTGTTTGTGTTTTGTGTGGTGTTGTTTTGTGGATTTGTGCGGTGTGTTGTGGGTGTGTTGGTGATTATGGCGTGGGGTTGTTGTAGTTTGTGTGATTTTGTTTTTGTGTTTTGGCTGAGTGTGTTGTGTGGTGTGTTGTTTGGTTTTTGCTTGTTGGAGGTGTGGTGTGGTTGGTGTTCAGTTGGGGTTTTTGTTTGTTGTTTGGTTGTGTGGTTGTTATTCTGTGGGTTATGTTGTGTTGCTGGTTGTTGTGTTGTGTGGTGGATTTCGGTGATATGTGTTGTGGTTTTCGTTTGTTGTGGGTGGTGTTGTTGTGGTTGTTTCGGTGTGTTGTTGTTTTAGGTTTTGTGTGTGTTGTAGGTGGTTGGTTTTGGTTGAGTATTGGTTTTTTTTTTTGGTTGGTTGTGTGGGGGTTGGTGTTATGGTGGTGGGATGTGCTTTTGTGGTTTTGCTGTGTTGAGTTGGTTTTGTTTGTGTGGTTGTGTGGTTGTTTTGGTGTTGGTTTGTTGTTTTTGGGGTGTTGTGGTTTTTGTTTGTTGGGTTTTGGTGTGGGTTGTTTGGTGGTTTTTTGTGTGGTTTGTGGTTGGGGTGTTGTTTTGTTTTGGTTTGCGGGGGTTGGTGGGGTGTTTTTGGTGGTGGGTTTTTTTTGCGGGTTCTCTTTTTTGGCTTTTTGTGGTTGTGTAGTTGGTGGGGGTTGTTTGTGTTTGGGTGGTGTTGTTGTGGAGTTTTTTTTTTTGTTGTTGTTTAGTGGTTGTTTTTGTTGTTTTTTGTTTGTTTTATTTGGTGGGGGGGTGGGTTTGCTTGTTTGTTGTTTTTCTGGTGGGGTGGTTGGGGTGTTTGTGCTTGTGTGTTTGTTGGTGGTTTTTGGTGGGCTTTTGTGTGTGGGTGTTGGGTGTTTTTGTTGTGATGGGTTTTTTTTGTGTGTGTTGTGGCGGTTGTTGTCTTTGGGTTTTTTTTTTACTTTTGGTTTTTTTTGTTGGTTGTGTGTTTGGTGGTGAGGGTTTTGGTTGGATGTTGTTTTTGTGTGGTTGGTTTTTTGGGCTGTTTGGTGGTTTTGGGGGGTTGTTTGGTTGGTTGGTTTGTGGTGTTTTTTGGTTAGTTTGTTGTTGGTTTTGCGGTTGGTTTTGTTTAGTTTGGGGTTGTTGTTTTGTGTTTGAGTGGGGTGGTGGTTGGTGTTATTGTGGGGTTTGTTTTTGTTTGTGTGTGTGTGGTGAGTTTTTTTTAGGGGGGGTTTGTTGGGGTGTGGGTTTGGTGTGTGTGGTTGTTGTGGGTTGGGGTTGTTGTGTTGGTGTTTCGTTCGTTTTTTTTGTGTGAGGTTTTGTGGTTGTGTTTTGGGTCTGGGTTTTCTGTGTTTTGGTGTTGTTGTTTTGGTTTTTTGTTTTTGTTGTTTTTATTTGTGTGTCGTGTGTTGTTTTTGTGGTGTTTTTGGTGGTGTTGGGTTGTTGTTTGGTTGGGTGGTTTGGTTGGTTTGTTTGTTGTTTGTGATGGTTGGGTTTTGGTATGTTTGGCGTTTGTTGGTTTTTGTTTTTGGATGTTGTTTGGGTTTTATCGTTGTGGTCGGGTGTTTGTGTGGTTTTTGGGTGTGTGTGGGGTTGTTGTTTGGTTTTTGGTGTTGGGTGTTCGGTTATGTGGCTTGTTTGTGGTTGTAGGTTTGTACTGTGGTGGTGTGGTGGGTGGGTGGGTTTCTTGATGTTGTTTGTGTTTTGTGGGTTTGGTGTGTTTTTTGTTGTGTGTTTTGTTGTGGTGTTCTTTGTGTGGTTGTTGGGGTGGTGGTTTTGTGTGTTTATGTGGTGGGGTTTGGTTTGTGTTTCTGTGTGTTTTTTTCTTTGGCTTTGGGTGTGGGGTTTTTATTGTTTTTTGGTGTGGTTGGGTTTGTTTTTCTGGGTGTTGGTTTAGTGTGTTGTTTTTGCCTGTGTTTTGTTCGGGTGGTTGTTTTCGTTGGTTTGGTGGTTGTTGGTTTTGTTTGTTTTGTTGGTTTTTTTGGGGGTAGGGTTTTGTAGTTGTGGTACAGTCGAGTGTTTGTGTTGGGTGTGGTGTGTTGGGGTTTTGTGTGTGTGGTTTTGTGTTGTTTTTTTTTTTTGTGGTGGGGGTGGCGGTTGGGGTGCTTTGGTGTGGTGTTGTTGGGGGTGTTTGGGGTGTTGTTGTTTGGGGTGGGTGTTGTGTGTACTGGTGTGGTGTGTTGTTGGTTGATTTTTTTGTTGGTTTGTGTTGTGGTGGATTTTGTTTGCTGGGTTGTTGTGTTTTTGTTGTTGCTTTGGGTGGTTGGTTTGTTTGGTTTTGTTTGTGGTGTTTTGTGTGTGGTGTTGGTGTTGTTTTTTGTGGGTGTGTGGAGGTTGTTGTTTTTTGGGTTGTTTGTTTGTGTGTTTGTGTGTTTGTTGTTTATGTGGGGTTTTGTTTTGGGTTTTTTTGTGGTGGGAGGGGGGGGGTTTTGGTGTGTTGTTTAGTTTATGGTTGTTGTTTGTCGTGTGTGTTTGTGTTTTGGGTGGGGGTGTTTGTAGTTTAGGGGGGGGTGTTATGTTGTTTGGTTAGTGTTTGTGTGGGTGGTTTTTGTTTGGGTTTTGGTTGTTTCGTCGTTTGTGTGTTTTTTATTTGGTGTTGTGTTTTGTGGTTGTTGTGGTGGGTTGTTTGTTGGGGTTTTTTTGTTGGGGTTTGTGTTGGGGGGGGTGGGGGTTGTGTGTTTTGTTGTGTTTGTGGTGTTTGTGTGTTTGGGTGTGGTTTTTGGTTTGTTTTTGTGTGGTGTTGGGTGGTGATCCTTGTTGTTAGCTTTTGTTGGTTTTTTGTGTGCGGTGTTGGTTATTGTGGTCTTGTTGGGTTTGTTTGTTGTTTGGTTGTGGTGATTTTCGGGGAGTGAGTTGCCTATTTGGGTTTTGCGCTTGTGTCGTGTTTTGTTGTGTGGGGTGGTGGGGGATTGGTTTGTTTGTAGGTTGTTTGGTTGTCGTGGGGTTGCGTGTGTTTTTGGTTTTTTTGCTGGTTGTTTGTTTTTTGTTGTTTGTTTTGTCTTGTTGTGGTTGGTGGTGGTTTTGTTTTTTTGTGTGTTGTTTGTGTTTTTGGTGGGGTTGTTTTTGTGGGTGTTTTGGGTTGTTTGTCGTTGGTTTTCGTTGTTTGGGGAGATTTGTGGTGTGGTTGTGTGTGTTGGTTTGGTTTGGGTTGGGTGGTGGTGGTGGTTGGGTGGGTCTTGGTGTTGTTGGTGTTTTCTTGTTTGTTGTATGTTGGGGGTTTGGTTTGGTCTATGTTGTTTGGGTTTGTTGGTGGTTTTTTGTGGTGGTTGTGGGTTTTGTTAGTTTTTGTTTGTTTTGGTTGTGTTGGTGGTTTGGGTGTGTTTGGCTTGTGTAGGTTTTTTGGTGTATGGTGTGTGTTTTGTTGTGTTTTTTCGTGTGGTGTTTGGTCTTTTTTTTTTTTGGGTTTTGTTTTTGTTGTTTTGGTTTTTGTTTTTTGTGGTTGTGGGTTGTTTGTTTGGTGTTGGTGTTTTTTGTGGTTGTTTGTTGTGTGTGGTGGTGTGGGTGGGGGGGTGTTTTTTGTTGGTTGTGTGTGTGGTGTGGGTGTTTGTTTGGGGTGTGTCGTGTGTTGTTGGGGGTTGTTGTGTTGTGTCGTTGTGCTGGTTTTGTTGTGTTTGGGTTGGGGGTGGTTTGTTGGGTTTGTTAGTTGTTTTGTGGTTGTGTTTGTTCTGGGTGTTTGGTTGTCGTGGTTTGGTTGTGTGTGTGTGTGTTTTGTTGTGAGGTTGTTTTTGTGTTTGGTCGTGTTGTTTGTTGGTGTTGTTGTGGTTGTTGGGTTTGTGTGTGGGTCGTTTTGTGTGGGTTTTTTTTTTTGTTGGTTTTGTGGTTTTGTGTGATTTGTGGGTTGTGGGTGTTGTGTGTGTTTTTGTTGGTTGGGGTTATTGTTTTTGTTGGTGTTTGGTCGTTTGGTTGTTTTGTGTGTCGTGGGTGTTCGTTTTCGGTTGGTTGTTTTTTTTGCGTTTTGTTGTGTTCTTGTTGTTTTTGTTTTTGTTTTGGTTAGTTTCAGTGCGTTTTTGGCGTGGGCGGTGGGGTTTTTGTTGTTTGGGTTTGTGTTGTGTTGTTGTTGTTGTTTTTTGTTGTTTGGTGGTGTTGTTTTGGTTTGTGGTTGGTGGTTTGTGGTTTTTGGTGGTGTTTGTGTTGTTTTTTTTGTTGTGTGTGTTGGTTGATGGTCGTGTTTGTGTTGTGTTTGTGGCTTGTTGTGGTGGTAGGTTGTTGTTGTCGTGTTTTTTGTTGTGTTTTTTGGATTGTTGGTTGTGGGTTTTTTGGGGGGTTGGTGTTGTTGATGGGTTGTGTGTGGGTGTTGTGTTTGTAGTATGTGGTTGTTTCTGTTTTTGTAGTGTTTGGATTTGATTGTGTTTTTTTGTGGTCTTGGTGTTGTGGGTTGGTGGTCTTGTATCTCTTTTGCTTGATGTTGTGGTTGTTTTGTTGTGGTGGTGATAGGGGTGGTGGTGTGGGGGTTGTTTTGTTTGGTTTTTGTGGTGCTGTGGTTGTTTGGTGGTTGGGTTGTTGTTGGTTGTGTGGTGGGTTGTTTTGTTTTTTATTGTGGTGTTGTTGTTTTTTGGTGTTGGTGTTTGTGGTTTTGTGTGTTGTTCTGTTTGTTTGTTTTTGTGGTGAGGGGTTTTTTGGGGGTTCTTGTTGGGTGGTGTGGGGGTGGTTGGGTGTTTTGAGTGTTGTGTGGTGTTATTGTGCTTTGTGTGCTGTGTTGTTGGTTTTTGGGGTTGTAGGGAGTTGGGTGTTTGTTGTGTTAGTGGTGTGGGGTTGTTATTTGTGTTTTGTTTGGGATTGGGTTGTTTTTGTGTGTTGTCGGGGTTGTTTGTTGTGTTGGGGTGTGGGGGTTTGGTGTGTTGTTGGTGTGTGGGTAGGTTGGGTGTTTGGTTTGGTTGGTGGTGTGTTGTTTTTTTGGTATTTTTTTTGGTTTTGTGGTTGTGGTGTTGGGGGTTTTGTGTTGTTTGTTTTGGGTGTTGTCGTGTTTGTGTGGTGTTTTTTGTGGTGGATGGGTTGGTTTTGTGGTTGTTGTGTTCTTGGTGTCGTGTGTTTTTGGGTTGTGTGGGTTGTGTCGTTTTGTTGTGCTTGTTGTTTTTGGTTTGGTATGGTTGGGTGGGTGATGGGTGGGTGTGTGTGTCTGGTGTGGTGTGAGTTTGTGTGTGGTGGGTTTTGTTTAGTGGTTGAGTGAGTTGTTTGGTTGTTTTTTTGGTTTTTTGTGTGGTGTGTGTTTTTTTGTTGGGTTTTTTGGGGGGCTGATCTTTGGGGGGTTGGGTGTTTTTGTAGTTGGTGTTGGTGTGGGTGGTTTATGTGTTTTGGTTTGGTTGGTCCGGGTTTTTGGGTGGTCTGGGTGTGTGTGGGGTAGAAGGGTTGTGCTAGTTTGTTGTGTATCGTGGGTTGTTGTTGTTTTGTGTTTTTTGTTGTGTTTGTTTGGTGTGTTGGTTTTTTGTTTTTTGTGGGTTGTGGTTGTTTTGGTTGTTTTTTGCGGTTGTTTTGGTGTTGGTTTGTGTCGGTTTTTTTGGTGTTTGTTATGTTGGGTTTTTTGTTGTATTGTTGTTTGTTTTGGTTTTGTGTTGTTGTTGTTGTGTAGGTTTTAGTGGTGGGTGTTTGGTGTTGATGTGGAGGGTTTTTTGTGTGTGTGTGGTTGTGTGGTGTGTAGGGTGTGTTAGAAGTGGTTGTGTTGGGGTGGGGGTTTGTTTTAGTGGCGGCCTGTGCTATTGGTTGTGGGTTTGTTTGTTGTGGTTTGGTGTTTGGTGGTGGTGGGTTTTTGTTGTGTGGTTTGTTGTTTGGGGGGGTGTGTGTTGTTGTGGTTTTGTTTTTTGGGTTGTTAGTTTTGGGGGTTTTTTGTTGTGGTGAGTGGGTTTGGGGCTGTGTTTTGTTGTTTTGGTTGTTGTTTTTTTTGTTGCGATTGTTGTGTTATTTTGGTGGTGTTGTTTGTTTGTGGTGTTTTTATTGAAGGTTGGTTTTTTTGGGGGTGTTTCGTTTGGTGGGTTGTGTAGGTTGGGAGGTGTGGGGGTTTGTCTTGTGGGTTTGGGTTTTGGTTGGTTTGGTTTGTTTGTGTTGTGTTGTGGTGTTTTTGGTTTTTGGTGTGTTTTTTTTCGTCTTGCTGTTTGTTGGTGTTGTTGTTGTTTGGGGTGTGGGGTGGTTGGGGTTGTGTGTGGTGTGTTCGTTGTTTTTGTGTGTGGTTGCGGTTGTTTGGTGTGGTTGTGATTTTGTTTGTTGTGTTTGTTGTGTTTGTGGTTGTGTGGTTGTTTGCGTTTTGGTGTGGGTGTGGGTTGTGTTCTGTGTGTTGTTGTTGTTGTGTGTTTTTTGGGCGGTTCTGGGGTGGCTGTTGTTTTGTGGTGAGTTCTGTTGGTCGTTGTTGTTTTGTCTGTGGTGTGTGTTTTGTCGGGTTATGTTTGTTTGTTTTTTTTTTTGGTGTTGGTGGTTTTTTTGGTTGGTTTGGGTGGGTTGTTGAGGTTTGGTGTTGGTTGTCGTTTTGTTGGTGGTGTTGTGTGGTGTGTGGTGTTGGGGTTTTTTTCGGTTTTTGTTAGGTTTGGTTGTGTTTGTGGTTTTTTGCTTGTTGGTTGTGTGTCCGTAGTGTGCGTGCGTTAGTTGTTTGGTGTTTGTTGTGTTTGTTGGTGGTGTTTTGTTTGTCGGTTTTTTTGGTTTTGTGTGTGTGTTGTTTTGTGTTGGTTTGTGGTGTGCTGGTTGTTTTTGGTTGTTTTGTTTGTTGCTTTTTTTTGCGTGGTTATTTGGTTGGTTTTTTTTGGTGGTGTTTGTTTTTGGTTATTGGGGTTGGTGGTTGTGCTGTTTTTGTGTGTGTTGGTTTTGGTGTGATGGTTTGTGGTGTGTGTCTGGCGTTAGGTTGTGTGGGGGTTTGTGTGGGGGGGTGGTTTGTGATTTTTGTTTGGTGGTGTGTTGTGTTGGGTTTTTTGGGTTTTCGTTGGGTGTGTTTGGTTTTTTGGTGTGTTTGGTTGTTTTTTTGGGGTGTTTTTTGGGTGGTCTGGTCTGGTGTGTGTGGTGGTGTTTTGTTGGGTGTTGTTTGGTTTTGTTCGTCTGTTGTGTGTTGTGGTTGTGTTGGTGTTTGTGTTTGGTTGTTTTGTGGGTTGTGTGGGTTCTTTGTTTTTTTTTGGATTGTGGGTTGTTGGGGGGTGTGAGTTGTGTGGTGGTTTTTTGTGGGTCGTTGTTTGTGTTGTTTTTCGGGTGGGTTGTTTGTTGTGGTTAGGGTGTGGTTCTGTGGGTGTGGTGTGTTTGTGGGAGGGGGTGGGCGGGTTTTGTTTGTTAGTTGTATGGGTAGTGGTTTTGGTTTTTTGTGTGTGGTGTTGTTTTGTGTTGTGGTGGCGTTTTTTGTGTTGTTTGTGTGTGTTGTTGTGTTTTCGGTTTGGGGTTTTTTGTGTGTGTTGGTGGGGGGTTGTTAGAGTGTTAGGGTGTGGTTGTGTGTTTTGTGGTATTGGTAACTGTGCGGTTTTTTTTGTTTGTGTGTTTTGTTGATGGTTGGTTTGTAGTGGTTTAGGGTGGGTGACTATGTGGTTTTGGTGGTGGCGGTGGTGTTTGGTTTGGTTATGGGTTTGTTGTGTGTTTTTGGGGGTTTTTGGTGTGTTTGGGTGTTTTAATGGTTTGGGTGTTTGTGTTGTGTGTTGTTTGGGGTGTGTGGAGGTGTGTGTGTTTGGTTGTAGTGGTTGTGGTCGGTTGATGAGGGGTGTTGTGTGTGGGTGTGTTGTTGGTGGTTGTTGTGTAGCTGCTATGTTCTGTTGTGCTTTGTTTTAGTGTTTGGTTTTGTGTGGTTGGGGGGGGTGGTTTGTTCGTGGGCTGTTATGGTGGTGTGTTTTTTGTGTTTGTTTGTTGTTTGTGGGTTTTGTGTGTTGTGTGTGGTGGTGGTTTTTTTGTTCGTGGGTTTGGGGATTTGTTTGGTTTTGGTGTGTGGGTGTTTTGTGGGTTGTATTTTTTGTTTTTGTTGTGTTTTTGGTGGGTGTTGGGGTGGGATTTTTTGTTTTTGTTGGTTTTTGTGTTTGTGGTGTGTGGGTTGTTTTTTCGTGTGGTGGTTTTTTGGTTTTTGGGTTGGTTATGGTGGTGTGGGTGTAGGGGTGTCTTCTGGGGTGTTGCGTTCGTTTTTTTTTGGTTGTGGGGGGGGGGTTTTGGTTTGGGTGGTGGTGTTTTCTTTGGTGTGTTGTTGTTGGTTTTGTTGTGTTTTTTGGTGGGGTGCAGTGTTTGGGGTTGTGTGGTTGGTGGTTTTTTTTTTTTGGTGTTGGTGTTGGGTGTTTTTGGTTTGGTTGGGTTGTGGGTGGTTGTGGTTTTTTTTTTTTTGTTTTGGTTGTGGTGGTTCTTTTGGTTTGGTTTGTGTGTGTTTTTGTTTGTGTGTTTGTTGCGTGTTTTGGGTGTGGGGGGGGGGGGGTGTTTTGTGGTTTTGTGTTGTTTTTTGGTTGTGGTGTGGTTTTAGGGGTTGGTGTGGGTTTGTGTTTGGGTGGGTTGTTGGTGTGATGGGTTGCTTTTGGGGTTGATGGTGGTTTGTGTGGTGTAATAGGTGTTTGGTTTTTTTGGTGGTGTGTGTTGTGGTTGTTTGTGTGGTTTTGAGGGTGGGGTGGGTGGTGTTTGGGGGTGGGGGGGTTTGGTGTTGTGGGTGGCGTTGTGTGTTTGTTGTGTTTTGTGGAGTGGTTGTGTTTTTGTGGTTTTTGTTTGTGTGTTGTGTTCTTTTGTGGTGTTGTGGTACGTTTTGTGTGTGGTTGTGGGTGGTGTGGTTTGTTTTGTGTTTGTGTTGGTGTTTGTTGTTTGTTGGGGGTGTTGTTTGTTGTGTTTTGGGGGTTTTGTTTGTGTGGTGGTGTGTTTTTGTTTTCGTGTGGGTTGTTTGTGTTTTTGTTTTTTGTGTTGGTGGTTGTTGTGTGTTGTTTTGTTGTGTTTGTGTTTTGATGTGGGGTTGGGTTGGTTGTTTTGGAAAGTAGGTTGTTTGTTGTGTTAATATTACCTCGTAATAAGTTGTCTCGCGCCCCGGCGCTAGGGTGGCGGTGGCCTGCCCCGTCTTGTGGGTGGTCTGTGAGGGGTGCTGTTGGAGGTTGGGTCTTATTTTTCGTGTGTGTGGGGGTGGGTGGGGTTGGTTTGGGATTTTAGTTGTTGTGTGTGTGTTGGGTGGGTGTTGTTTTTTTGTTTTTGGGGGTTGTGGGTTGGTGTGGGGGGGCTTTTTGTTGGTTGTTATTGTTTTTTTGGTTGGGTGGGGGGTTGGGTTTTGGTGTTTTATTTTGTGTGTGTGTATGTGTGTGGTTGTCGTTGTTTGTTGGGTTTTGTGGGTGTGGGTGGGGGTTTTTTTTGGTGGTGTGTTTTTGGTGGGTGTGGGGTGTGGTTGGTTTTCGGCTTGGGTTGGTTGTTTTTGGTGGGTTGTTGTGTGGTTTAGTTGTGATGGTGTTGGTGTTTTTTTGTTTGTTGTGTTTGTTGTGGTGGACTGCTATTTTTCGTGGGGCTGGGCGGGTGTTTTGTTTTCAGTTTGTTCTTAGAGGCTGTGTTGTGTTGCGCGAGGCGGTTTTTGTTTATGTTGGTTAGTTTTGGGTTGTGGTGTTTTTTTTTTTTTGGTGGTTTGAGCGTGGTTGTTTTTTTTTTGTGTGGGGGGGGGGGGGGGGGGGGGGTGGGGGGGGGGGGGTGTTAGTTTAGTTTCTGGGTTGTGGTT
Source organism: Tanacetum coccineum (assembly GCA_026074375.1). NCBI lineage: Eukaryota > Viridiplantae > Streptophyta > Magnoliopsida > Asterales > Asteraceae > Tanacetum > Tanacetum coccineum. Next base: position 18,012 of record BQNB010032546.1, on the reverse strand, counting down.
GTTTTTGTTCTTTTTTCGGGTGTTGTTGTTGGTGGTTTGTGGGTTTGTTGTGCGGCGTTGTGTGCTGTGCTTGTTTTGTGGTTTGTGTGGTGTTGCGTTTCTGTGGTTGGTTGATTGGTGTTGTTTTTTGTTGTGGTTGGGGTTTTGTTGGTTTTTGTTTCGTGGTGTGTTGGTGGTTTGGTTGGTAGTTTGTGTTGGTTTTTTTTGGGGTTTGGGGTTGTGTATTTAGGCTGTGGGTTTGGGGGTTGGTTTTGGGTGTGTTGGTTGTTGTGTTTTTTGTGTGTGTTGGTATGTTTTTGGGTTTCGTTTGGTTTGTTGTTGTGTTTTTGTTGTTGGGTAGATTGTTGGGTTTTTTGTGTTTGTGTTGTGGGGTCTGTTTGTGGTTTGTTGTGGTGTGTTGTTTTGGGTGTTTGTGGTTTCGTTTTGGTTTTGTTGTGTGTTTTGTGTTGTTGTTTTTTGGGTGTGGTGTTTTGGGTCGTGTGGTTTTGCGGTTGTTTGGGTGGGTGGGGTTGTTTGTTTTGAAGTGTGGTGTTTGTGTTTGTATTTTGTTTGGGGGGGTGTGGTTGTGTGCTTTGTTTTGTGGTGTGTTGGTGTTATTTGTGTAGTGTTTGTGTGTTTGGTGTGTGTGGGTTGATTTTGGGTGGTTGTTGTGTGTTTGTGCTTTTTTGTGTTTTTGTGTTTGGGGTGTTTGGGTGGTGTGTGTGGTGGTGGTGTTGGTGGTTATTTTTGTTCTTTTTGCGGGTTTTTTGTTTGGGGTCGTGCGTTTTTTTGGTGTTGTTGTTTTGTTTTTGGTCGCGTCGCGTGGTTAGTGGTTGTTGGTGTCTGGTTTGTTGTGTGTTTTTTGTTTGCGAGCGCGTTGTTTGGTGGTGTTTTGTTGTTTTGAGTTGGGTGTGTGTGGTTGGTGGTTTGGGGTTGAGTTATGTGAAGGTGTGGCGTTATTGGGTTGTTTGTGTTGTGTGGTGGTTTTGGTGTTGTGGGGTTTTGTTTTGTGTTGTGGTTTGTTGTTTTGTTTTTGTTTGGTGGTGTGGTTTTGTCTGTGTGTGTGGGTGGTTTGGGGTGTGTTTTGGTGTTGCGAGTGGTCGTGATAATGTGTGGCTATTTATTGGGGGTCTGTGTTTAGGTTTTGGTTGATGGTTTCGTCGTGCTTGTGTTTTTTTTTTTGTGCTTTTGTTGGTTTTAATATAATGGGTTAGGGGTTTGTGTTTAATTTTGTTGTCGCTTCGCGCGTTTTGTGGTGTGTTTTTGTTGGGGGGTTGGTGCGTGTTTGTTGGTTGGTTTTTTTTGTGTATAAGGTTGCAAATCTTCGCGCTCTTATTGGGGGCTGGCTCTAGTGTTGTGGGGTGTTTGTTTGTGGTTGGGAGGTTTTTTGTGGTTGTGCGTTTGGTGGGTGGGGATTTTGTTTTTTGGTTTGGGTTGTTGTTGTTTGGGGGGTTGTGTGTGGTGTGTGTGGTGTTGTTTTGTGGTTGTTGGGGTGTTGTGTGTGTGTGGTTGTTTGTAGGTTTTTTGTGGTTGGTGGTGGTTTCTGTGTGATGTTTTCGATGTTTTGGTTGTCTGTGTTGTTGGGGTGTGTTTGTTTTTTGGTTGGGTGGGTGTTGTTGTGCGGTCGTTAGGCTTTTTGTGTTTGTTGGTTTGGGTTCGTGTGGATTTGTTCTGGTTGTTGTTGTTGGGTTTATTTGGTGTTTTTTGTTTTGTTGCTGTGTGCGCATTTTTGGGGTGTGTGGTTTTTGTGGGGTCGGTTAGGCGAGGACCAGGTGGGGTTGTGGTTGTGTTGTTTTTTGTGGTTTTGTGTTTTTTGGTTGTGGGTGGTTGGTGTGTTTTTTTGGTTGTTTTTGGGTTTGGTTTGTTTGTGTGTTTGTATGGGGTGTGTTGGGGGTTTTGTCGTTTTTGCTGGTGTGGTTGGTGTTTTGTTTTGTTTGTTTGTTTTTTGTTGTTTTTGCTTTTTTGTGTGGATTGTTCGTGTGGTGGTGGGTGTGTCTTGGGGGTATTGTTGTGTGGTTGTTTTGGTTTTGCGGGTGTTTTTGTTTGGTTTTTTTTGGTTGGGGTTGGTCTGTGGTTGTTTGGTGGTGCGTTTGTTGGGTTGCGTGGTTTTGTTTTGGTGTGGGGTTGTGTTTGTGGTTTTGTTTTGCGTGTTTTTGTGTTTTGTTCGGGTGTGTGTATGTTTGTGGGTGTGTATGGGGGTTGTGGGTGGTGGTGTGGTTGTTTGTTTTGGTGGTGTCGTGTGTTTGGTGTTTTGTTGGTGTTTTGCGTGGGTGTTTTGGTTGTTTTTTTGTTGGGGGTGTGGTTGTGTTCTTGTTGTTTTTGGGAGCTTGTATTTTGGTTTTTTGTGGTTGTTTTTTTGCTGTGGTGTTTTGGTTTTGATGTGTTGGGTTGTTTGTTTGTTTTTGTTTTTGTGCTTTTTGGTTGTGTCTTGTTGTTTGGGTTGGTTTTGATTTGTGGTTTGTTGTTGTGTTTTGTTGTTTGTGGCTGTGTTTTTTGTTGGGAGGTGGTGGTTGTTTCTTGGGTTTTGGTGTTTTTTGGTGTTTTTGGTTTTGGTGTGGGGTGTGTGTGGAGTTGGTTTTTGGTGTTTTTGGTTGTTTTCGTTGGGTTGGTGTGTGGTGTTTGGGGTGATGTTGTGTGGTGTTGGGTTTTGGGGGGTGTTTGGTTTTTTTTTCGGTGGTGGGGTGTCTTGGTGTTAGGGCTGATGTTGTTTTGTTTTGTTGGGTGTGTGTGTTTGGTTGTTTGGAGTTTTTTTGGTTGTATTATGTTTGTTGTGTGGGTTGTTTTGGGTTTTATGTTGGTTGTGTGTGGTTTTGTTTGTGGGTAGGGTGTTGTTGTGGTGGCGGGTTGTTGTGTGTAGTGGTTGAGTTGTTTGTATTCGTTGGTGTGTTCTTGTTGTGTTGTAGTGTGGTTTTGTTTTTTGTGTTTTTTGTTGTGTTTGTGTGGTGTATTGTTGGTGGTTTTTGGTGTTTGGGGTTTTGGGGGGGGTTGTTGTTTTGGGGTGGTTTGTGTTATTGGTTTTTGGGTTTGTTTTGGTTAGGTGGGGGGGGGGGGGGGGATGGTTGTGTTTTGTTTTGTTGGTGTGTGTTTTTTGGTTGGTTGTGTTTTTAGTTGTGGTGTGTTTGTTTTTGTTTTTTTGTTTGTGGTTTGTGTTTTTGGTTTTGGTGGGTCGTGGTTTTGGTTGGGTGTGTGTGTTGGTTTTGTGGTTGGTGGGTGGTGGTGTGGTTGTTGGGGGGGGTGGGGGGTTTGTTGTGTTTTGTGGTTGTTTTTTTATGTTTTTTTTTTTTTTTTTGTTGTAGTTTGGTAGGGGGTTGCGTGTTTTTGCCTTTTTGGTTTCGGTTGTTTGTGTTTTTGGTTCGGTGTCTTGTGTTTGTTGCTGTTTGTTTTGTTGTGTGTGTTGTTGGTTTGTTTGGTGTTGTGTTGTTCGTTTTGTGTTGGGGTGTTTTTTGGTTGTGTGGGTTGTTTGTGTGTGGTTGTTTGTTGTGATTTGGGGATTTGGTTGTTTTTGTGTGTTGGGTTTTGGGTGGTTTTTGTGTGTTTTTTTTGGGTTGTGTGGTTAGTGTGTGGGGTGGTTGGGGTTGTTGTTGGGATGTTGGTTTTTTTGGTTTTTGTGTTTTTGTTTTTTGGTTGGTGTGGTTCTTGTTTGGGTGTTTGATTGGTGGGGTGGTTTTTTTTGGTGGTTGTGGTGTTGTGGTTGTTGGGGTGTGTGATGTTTTTGTTGTGGTGTTTTTTTGTATGGGGGGGTGCTGTTGGTTTGTTATGTTTTGTTAGTGTTGTGGGTTGGGTTGGGTGTGTAGTTTTGGTGTGGTTTTTGGTATTGTGATGTTGTTGTGTTGTGTGCTTTTGTGTGGTGTTGTGGTTTTCGTGGATGGTTGTGGTGTGTTGCTGGTGTGTTGTGTTGAGCTTGGGTGTGGGGGTGGTTTGTGTTGGGTTGGTTTATTTTGTGTTGGTTTTCGGTTCTTTCGGTGTGTTCTTATGCTAGATGTGTTCGGTTCTTTTGTGGTTGTTGGATTGTGTGTTTGTTTTTTTGTTGGGTTGGTTGATTGTTTGTTTTTGCTGTGTCGTGGTTGGGGTTTGTTGTTGTTGGTTGTGTTGTTGTCTTTTTGAGTTTGTGGTGTTGTGGTGGTTTGTTGTGTGTTTGTTTATTGATGTTTTGGGCTTGTTTGCTTTTGTTGATTTTTTTCGGATTATTTTTTGGGTGTTGTGGTTTTGTGGTGTGGGTTGGTGGTGCTTGTTTGCTTTTGGTTTTGTGCTGTTTTGGATATCTTTGTTCGGTTGTTTGCGGGTGCTTTTGGGTGGGGGGTTGTGTGTGGGTTGGATTGTTTTTGTTGTGTTGTGGTTGTTGTGTGTGTTTGTGTGTGTGGTGTTTTGTGTGGTTGTGTTTTTGGTTTTGTTGGTGATTGTTTTTTTTGTGGCTGGTTTTGTTGGTGTGGGGTTTTGTTTTTGGTGGTTTTTTGGTTTGGTGTGTTTTGTGGTGTTTGTTTGGTGCGGTGGGCGTGTGGGTTTTTTTTGTGTTTGTTTTGTGTTTTTGTGAGTTTGTTGTTGTGGTTGGGTGTTGTGGGTTGTTTTGTTGGGTGGGTTTGTGTCTTTTGTGTTGTGTGTGTTGTGGTGTTTGTGTGGTTTGTTTTTTTTTGCTTTTGTTTCTTGTTGCTGTGGGTTTTGTGTGTGTTGTGTTGTGTGTTGTGTGTGGTTTGTTTTTGTTTAGTCGTTTGTTTTTGTTGTGGTTAGGGGGTTGTTTGTGGTTTTTTTGGTCGTGGTGTGGTGGGTGGGTTGTGTTGGTGGTGTTGTGGTGTGTTGTTGGTGTTTTTTGTGGTTTGTTTGTTTTGGGTGTTTGTGGTGGGGTGGGTGGTTTTTGTGTTGGGTTGGGTGGAGTGTGTGTTGGTGTTGCGTTTGCGGGGTTTTTTTGTTTGGGGTGTTGTTTGTGTGTTGTTGTTTTGGTTTGGGGTGCTTTTGGTTATTGTTTGGGTTGTTTTGGTGGTGTGTGGGTTTTTTGGGGTTTGTGGTGTTTGTTTTGGTTGTCGTTTGTTGTGTGTTTTTTGTTGTTTGTTTGGGGTTGTTGTGTTGTTTTGGTTCGCGGACGCGGTTGGTTTTGTTGGTATTGTGTGTGTTTAGGTGGTCGGTTTGTTTGTGGTTGGTGGGTTGTGTTTGTTGTGTGGGCTGGCGCAAAAAATGTTTTTGTGCTTGGGGTGTGGTTGTTTTTGTTGGGTTGTGTGGTTGGTGTGGTTGGGTGGTGTGTGGGGTTGTTGGTGTGTTCGTTTGTTTGTTGTGTGGTTGGGTGTTTTGGGTTGTTTTTTGGTTTGTTAGGGTAGTGGTGTTTGGTTGGTGTGTGGTTGTTGGGTTGGGTCGTGTGTGGTGTTTTGTGTTGTGGTGTGGTGGGTTTGTTTTTTGTGGTTGTGGATTGGGTTTTTTTTGTGGATGTTTGGTGGGGTGTTTGATTGGGGTGTTTGTTTGTGTGGTGCAGGCTGTTGTGGGATTGTGTTGGTTTGTGGCTGGTTGTGTTTTTGTTTGTTTGTTGGTGTTTGGTTGTGTGGTTTTTTGTGGTTTGTTTGGGTTTTGTGGCTGTGTTTGGTTGTTTTTGGTTGGTGTGTTGGGTTTAGGTGTTGGGTTGGTTGGTGCTTTGTTTGTTGTAATTGTTTTTGTGTTGATGTGGTGTTTTTGTGTGTGTGGTTGGTTGTGGTGTGTGTTATTTTTTGCGTGGGTTGGTTCGGTGGTGTGGTGTGGTTATTTGGTTTGTGTGCGCGTTTGTTTTTGTTGTTTCGAGTGTGTTTGGGCTGGTGTGTGTGCTGGTGTTGTTGTGTTGGTTGTTTTGTGTTTTAGTGCGCTAGTGTGGTTCGGTGTGGGTTGCGTTTTGTGTGGGTTTTTTTGGATTTTAGGTGTTTGTTGTGGTTTTGTTGGGGGGGTGGGTTGTTTTGGTTTTTTTGTGTTTTGTGTGTGGTTGTTTTTGTTTGTGTGGGTGTCTTTGGGTTGGTTTGTGTTGTTTGTTTGTTGTGTTGTGTGGTATTGGGTGTTTGTGTTGTGTTTTGGGTGTGTTACTGTTTTTTGGTCGTTTTTGTTTTGGCGTGGTGTTTGTTGGTGTTGTGTTTGGTTTGTTTGTCGGTTTTGGGGGGTTTGTTGGTTTTGTGGGGGGTTTATGATGGTGTTTGTTGTGTCTGTTCTATGTAGTAGTTTGTTGTTGAGTTGTTTATGTGGTTGATTTTGTGTTGGTTTTGTGGTTTTTCTTGATTGTTTGGTTTTGTGCTTTGGTTATTTGTTTCGGTTGTTGGTTTTGTAGTAGTGTTGGGTTTTTTTGGTGTTTGTGTTGATTTCGTTATTTGTTCGAGTGGTGTTTAGCGTGTGTTTGTTCAGGGGGGGGGGTGTGTTGTGGGGGAGTGTTTGTGGGTTTTGGGTTGTTTTAGGGGTTTGTGTTTTGTTTGTTGGGTTTGTTTTGTTTTTGTTGGTGGTTTGGGGGGTTGTATGTTTGTTGTGTGGTGTGTGTGTTTTTGGTTGTTAGGTATGTTTTTGGTTGGGGGTGTGGTGTTGTTGTTGTTGTTGGGGTTTTTTTTGTGTGGGGTTGGTTGCTGTTGGGTGTTGGCGGGTGTTGTTGGTGTGGTTTTGTTTGGTTGTGTTGTTGTGGTGTTTGGTGGTTTTTTTGTTTGTTTTGGTTTTGGTGTGTTTTGGTGTAGTGTGGGAGTTGTTGGTTGTCTTGTTTTGTTGGGTTGTTGTGGTTTTTTTGTGGTCGGTTTTGGGGGTGTTCTAGGTGTTTGGTGGGCGGTTGGTGGGTGTAGGGGTGGGTTGTTTTGGGTTTGGTGGTTGTGTTTTTGTTTCGGTGGGTGTGGTTGTGGTGGGTGGGGTTTGTGTTGGTGTGTGGGGTGTTGTGGTTGTTTGTGTGGGGTTGTTTTGGGATTTTTTGTGGGGGTGGTTGGTGGTTGTGTGTGTTGTTCTTGTGTGTGGTGTTGGGTGATTTGTGGTTTGTGTTTATTGTATTGTGTTGGTTGTGTTTGTTGGGAGTGTGTGTTTTTTGTGGGTGTTATGTTTTAGGTGTTTGTGGGGTTGTTTGGTTTTTTTAGTGTTGGTTGATGTTTGTGTGTTGTTTGTTGTGTTTTGTTGTGTGGTGTTGTTTTTCTTGGGGTTTGTGGTTGGTGTTTTGTGGTTGGTTGGGCGTGTTGTTTTGGCTGTGTGTTTGTTGTGTTGGTTTTGGGGGTGTTTGGGGTGGTTTAGTTGTTTTTTGTTCGTTTTGCTGGTGGTTGTTTGGTTTGATTTGTGGTGGTGGTTGGTTGAGGTTTTGGGTTTGTTGGGGGTTTGGTTGTGTTGGGGTTTGGGTGTTTGTTTTTTTTTTGTGTTTTTTGGTTGGTTTTGTTGTGTGTTTTGTGTTGGTTTGTGTTTTTGTTTGTTTGTTGGGTGGGGGTGCTTGTTTGGTGTGTGGTGGTGTGTGTGGGTTGTTGTTTCTGTTTGGTTTGCTTTCTCTTTATTCTGGTTGGTTTGGTTTGTGTGTTTTGTGCTGGTTGTCGTGGTGTTTTTTGTTTTGGGTTTGGTGTGTTGTCGTTCTTATTTGGTTTGGTTGTTCGTTCTTGTTTGATTGTGGAGTTTTTTTTTGGTTGTTGGGTTTAGGTTTGTTGTGGTGTGTGTGAGTTGTTTTGGTGTGGTTTTTTTGGGTTTGGTTGAGTGTAAGTTTGGGTTTTGGGTGGTGTTGTGGGGTCTTGGTGGGGGGATGGTGTTTGGGTGTATGGGGAGGTTTGTGTTTTTGGTTTGTGGTTTTGTGTGTTTTGGGTGGTGTTGGTGGGTTTGTCTTTTGTGTGGGGTTTGTTTGTGCGGGTGTTGTTGGGTGTTTGTGTTTTTTGTTGTTGTTGTTAGTGGTTTTTGTGGGTATGTTTAGCTTGTTGTGCGTTTTTGCTTTTGAGGTGTTTTTTTGGTGTATTGATTGGGGCTTGGGTGGTAGGGTGTGTGGTTGTGTTTGTGTTTGTTTTGGGTTTTCGTGTGTTTTGTTTTTTTGGGTTGTTGTGTTTGATTGGTGTGTTTTGTGTTTTTTGGTTTGGCTGGTGTTGTTTTTTTTGGGTTGGGTTTGTTTGTTGGTGTGGTTGTGTTGTGCTTTCGGTTGGTTTGTTGTGTTTTGTGTTTGTTGTTTTTGTTTTTGTTGGTTGTTTGTAGTTTAGTGGGGGTTTGGGTTGGTTTGGGGTGTGTTTGATTTTTTTGTTGTTTTTATTGGTTTGGTTTTGTTGTGTGGTGTGGGTGTGGTGGTTGGGTTGGTTTTGTGTGTGTGATTGTGTGGTGTTTGGGTGGGGTTGTTGGTTTTTAGTGATTTGGTTGGGTGAAGTTTGATTTGTGTTTTTGTGTTTTGGGTGTGTGAATGTGGGCGTTGGTGGGTTCGTGGTTGTTAGTTGTTTTGTTTTGGTGTTTGCTGGTTTTTTTTGGTTTGGTTTTTTTTGTTTTTTTTTGTTGGGTTTTGTTGTGTGTTATGTGTGTTGTTTGTGGTTTGGTTTGTTTGTTGTTGTTGGGTTGTGTGTTTGGTCGTTTGTTGTGGTTTTGTAGGTGTTTTGTGGTTGGGTTTTTTTTGGTTGTTTGTGTTTTTTTTCGTTGTGTTTGGGTGGTTGTTGTTTGTGTTCTGTTGTGTTGTGTGTTGTTGTGGTTTGTTGGGGTGGTTTGTGTTGTGTGTGTGATGCGGGGATTTATGCGAATGTGTACTATTGAAGATAGCGGTTGGCTGGGGTGGGGTTCAGTGATGGTAGCGGGTTGGTTCGGGCCGGTGGGTGGCGACGCTTGCGTGGGTGGTGCGGTTTCTTGCGGTTGGGTGTTTGTGTTGTTGTGTCGAGTGTTTTTTGGCGGTGGGTTTGGTTTTTTGTGGTTGGTTGGTTTTGTGTGTTGGTTTGGGTGGTGTTTGCGTTCGGGGTTGGTGGGGGGTGTGATGGTGTTGTGTGTGGTGTTTGTTGTGTGGGGAGGTCGGTTGTTGGGGTTTTTGGTTGTAGTTGTTGTTTGTGTTTTGTTGTTTTTGGGTGTGTGGTTTGGTTTGTTTGGTTGGCGTGGTTGTTTGGTTGTTGTGTTGGTTTTGTGGTTTTGTTTGGGTAGTGTGGTGGCTTGTGGGGTGGGTGTGGGTTGGTGGTTTTTGTGGTTTGTTGTTGTGTGTGTTAGGTTTTAGTTTTGTGTGTGTGGGGGGTGTTTTTTTTTTTTGTGTATAGTTGGTGGTTTGTTGTGGGTTGGTTTTGGGTGTTTGTTTTGTTTGTTTTTTTTGGTGGTCGGTGTGTTTTTTGTTTTGTAGGTTTTTTTTGTTGGGGGTGGTGGTTGGGCTTTGGTTTGAGTGATTTTTTGTTGGTGGTGTGTTTTGTCTTGTGTGTGTGTGGGGATGTTGTTGGTTGTGGTTGATATGAGTTTTTTCGGTTGGTTGGGGTTGGGGGGGCTTTTGTTTTGTGTGTGGTTTTTTTGCGGTGTGGCTTGGGTGTGTGGGTTTTTTGTTGTTTTATGTGGATTGTGTGTGGTGTGTTGGTTTGATTTTGGTTGTTTGTGATTTTTGTCGTTTTGTGAGTTTGTTTGTTTTGGTGGGGGGGTGGTGGTTGGTGTTTTTTTTGTGGGTCGTTTGGTGTCGTAGTGGATTAGTTTTTGTAAGGTGTGTTTTGGGTGTTGTATACGGTGTATAATGTGTTTTTATGTTTAATTGAGTATAATAATTAGGGTGTTTTTTCGTTGGTTTTAGATTTTTGTAAATGTGTGTTTTTGTTTTATGTGTGGTGTTTTTATTAATGTTGTTTAAGTTATATGGTGTTGTATTAGTTTTTAGTTTTAAGTAATTTGTTTGTTGGTTGTGTGATTGGTTGGTTATTTTGGTTTGATGTGTGTTTTGTGGTTTGATGTGTGTTATGTGAATGTTGTATTATGTTAGTGATAGGAATGTTTTTTGGTGGATATTTTTTGTTTTGTGTAGGGTTAGTATGGATAATTTTATTTATTGAGTGTTTTAAGGATTATTTTTGATTTGTTTTTTGTGTGGTTGGTGATAAATTGTGGGATTTGGTTTTATATTTTTGAGTTAGTTGTTAATTTTTTAATTATGTTTTATTTTGTTAGTTATTTTTTTGATTATTTAATATATAAATGATTTTATTTATTAATATTGATGTTTGAAATTAGATAATATTTATAAAGTTAAATTGTTATAAATATATTTATATTTATTTAGATAGATATATTGTTTAGTTGAGTTTAAATATTTTTGTTTTGGAATAGATATTAAAGATCTTTTAGACATGTGGTTTGTGTAACTGAAGTTAAAATAAAGAGTGTTGTATTATAATTGTTTTAGTTTTTAATTGGTGTTATATATTTTTGATATATGTTTATTTGATTGTTGTATGTTTTATGGTGTGTGGGTTTTTTCGTTGTTAGGTATTTATTGTTGTGGTAGAATTTTTTGTGGGTTAAGGGTTTATAGTGTGTTTTGTATTATTTTTTATTTTTGAATATTTTTATATATTTTTATAGAAATTTATATTTTATGATTAATTTTTATTTTTTAGTTATTATAAAAATATTTTGTAGTTATGATTTTTGATTATAATAATTATAAATTTTTTTTATTAAAATTTAGATTCTTAAATTATATTTAATTTATTAAATAGATATAATATATAAATTATTTTATTAAAATATAATAATAATTTCATTTTGATAGAGATTATTTATAATATAAATTTAATAATATATTTGTTTTACTTATTATTTTAATTAAATTTTATTAATTTATAATTATTAAATATATAGATTATGATTAGATTATAATTATATTTTATATAATAAATTAAAAATAGAATAATTTTATTAATAAAATAAAATTATAAAAAAAATATTTTTTTAATAAAAAGATATAGTAAATTGATTTTAATTATATAATATAATTTTATTTATATTTTAAATTTTGAATAAAATAAATTATTATTTATAATTATTAAAATAAAAAAAATCATAAATAATATTTTAAATAATAATATTATTTTTTAAAATAAATTATTTAATAATAATTATTAAAGTTATAATATTATATTATAAAAATATATAAAAACATCTACAATTATACATATTATTAATAACTTAAACAAACAAATAAAAAAAAAACCAAATATTAATATAATATTAAGTATTATCAAATAATAATATCTTAATATTTTTATAATACCCCTCACAAACTAATAAAAAAAAATTTTTTATAAATTTTAAATTATTAATATAAATAATTTCAAAACTAAAATATAATTAATAATAATAATATCAATAAAATTTAATATATTAAAGTATTTATATTATACATAAATTTTATATCAAAAAAATCTTTTATTTAATATTTTAATTTATTAATATTTATTATTTAAAAAAATAATTTAATTTTGTTATTTAAATAATTTATTATAATTATTAGAAATAATAATTTAATTATAATTAATAAATTATATATTTTTTGATATTATATATTTATAAAAATAAATTATTATAAATATATAATTATTGTTTTATTAAAAATTATTTATATTATAAAAATTAAAATAATTTAAAATATTATTTATTATATAAATTTATTATATATTAAATATTTAATATAAAAAAATTATAAAATTTATTAATAAGTTAAATGAAATATATTTTAAAATATTAAATTATAATATTTAAAAATTATTTAAGTATTTTTAATTATTATTATTTAAAATAAATATATTTATGTTATTTTTTTTTTAATAAATAATAATTTTTGTTATTTATAAAATATTATTATTAAAATTAAATAATTATAAATATTTAGATTTTTATAATTATTATATATATTTATATTATATTTAATTTTATTTTTATAAGTATTTAATGTTTATTGATTTATGATTTTAAATAAAATTTTTATATTTAATTTTAATTAATTTTTATATTATATTATTTTTTAATTAAATTAAATAAAAATAATTTATCTATTTTATTAAATAATTTTATCTAAATATATTTATAAAATATTTTTAAATATTATTTATATCTTTATAAAAATTTTATTTTTTATTAGAGTTTAATTTTTATAATATTAATATGTATATTATTTAGTAAAAAATATTTTATTAATAATTAAAATTTTAAAAATTTTAAAAATAAAAAATATTAAAAAAAAATATTCATTAAAAAATTAAATAATTAATAAAATTATAATATTAAATATTATTAAAGGATAAATATTAATATTTTAATAATTATTATAAAAAAATAATAAAATTAAAAATAATTTATATAAATAATATATTTATTTTTATTTAATATAAGATAATAATATAAAATATTTATAAATTTAGAAATGAATTAAAATTAAATTTAATTATTTATAATAATAATATTTTTATGATAAATTAATAAAATATAAATATATCAATAATTATATAAAAAATTTATATAAATAAATTAATAACTATATAATTAATATATATTATAATAAATAAAAATAATATTTATTTATATTTAATATTTTATATAATAAAAAAAATAAATATTATTAAATATAGTGTAAACATAAAAATAAATTTATTAAATTATAAAATCATTATTTTTTAAAAATTTTATATAAATATATATAATAAATATAATATTTTTTCAAATTAAATTTTAAATTAAAGATTAATTAAGATAATTAATAATTTTTATAATTTTTTTTGAATTTTTATATAAATTTTATTTTAATATATTAAAAAAAAAATATAAATATAGTAATATAAATAATATTTTTATAAATAAATAAATTTTTTTATAATTTTAAAATATAAATTACAAATTATATATTTATAAATATTATTTGGTTATAATTTATTTTGTATTTTTATGATAACTTTTTAATAATTTTAATATAATATTTAATATATGTATTGTGTGTTTTATTATTTATTGAAAAAATAAAACGCTCGCGCTCTCTTTTTATTAATGATAAGATATTTTGGTTTATAAATATTTTATTATTAAATATATATTTTTAAAATTAATTAAAATAAAAAAATTAAATTAAAAATTTATTTTTTTTATATTTTCTATTCATATAATATTATATAACAATTTATTGAAAAATCAATACATTTATAATTTTATTATAAATATTTAATTATTATATTAAAAAATTTAAATAAATAAAATAATAAAATTAATATATAAATTTTAATAATAAAATATTTTTTTTTATAATTTAATTAATAGATAATATAAAAGTATAATTTAATTAATAATTTATTAATTAAATAAATAAAATATAATATATTATAATTTATATAAATAATAATAAAAAAATTATAAATTTAAAATTCAAAATTCAATCAACTAAAATTAAAAAAATAATTAAATTTTTATTAAAAAATATAAAAAATATAATTTATAAAATATTATTATTAATTGAAAAATAATAATATTAAAATAAAATGATTAAAAAGTATATATAATATTATAAATAATATTTAAATTATAATAATTATAATAAAATTATGTCTAATTATTAATTAAAATAAAATTACTAAAATTAAAAAATTTATTCATAAAATAATAAAAAAATAATTTAATTATTTAAATAAATTAAAATAAAATTATAAACTTAATATAATTATATATATTATTAAAAATATATTTTATATTTAATTATATTTTTTAATTTTTTAATAATTTTATATAATTAAAAATATTATAAATATAATTATGAATTTTAATTAAAAAAATAATTTTATATAATTATATTTTATATAATATATAAATTATATATTTAAATATATAATATTTATAATATAAAATATTAAATATATTTTTAAAATTTAAAAATAATAAAATAATTATAGATTATTATAATTGTATAATTTTATAATTTTTTTATTTAATATAAAAAATAAAAATTTATAAATATTTTTAATAATAATATATTTATAATATATGTTTAAAATTATATGTAAAATAATATTTTATAAAAAAAAAAAATAAATAAATTTAATATTATATATATATATATTTTTTATAATAAATTTAAATTTAATTTAAAAAAAATTTAAATTTTAAATATATATATTTAAAATATTTATTAATTAATTAATAGTAAATAAATAATTATTAAAAATAAAAATAAATTAATTATATTCTGTTATATAATAAAATATTAATAAAAAAAAATAAAATAATTATAATATATTATGTTAAATAAAATATATTAATATAATATTATAATTTTTATTAAAAAATATTATATAACTAAACATTAAAAAAAATAAATTTTAAAATTAAATTTTAATTTAAATTAATTTATATAATTATTTAAATAATTAAAATTTATATTATAATAATAAAAAAAAATTAAATAATTATTATATTAATTATAAATTTATATAATATAAATTTATATTTAAAATTATAAAATTTATATAAATAAAATAAATAAATAAATAATAAATTATTTTTAATTAATATAATAAAATTATAAAAAATTTATAATTAATTTAAAATTATTATATAAATTTTAAAAATTTTATTAATAAATAAGAATATAAAATTATATTTAATACATAAATATTAATAAATATATTATTAATAATACAAAATTATTATAAAATTATTATAATATTTTAAATATATATATTTAATTAAATTTTTAAAATAAATATAATATTAATTTAATTATATAAATTAATATAATATATTTATATATAAATAATAATTAATAAATTAAAAAAAAAATTTTATAAAATATTAAAAATTATTTTATCATAATATTTAAAAATTATTATAATTAAATTATAATATATTTTATTTATAAATATTTATAAAAATTTTATTTTTAATATATAAAAAATATTAAAATATGAAATTTAATAAAAATATTATATAAATAAATTATAATAAATAAATTTAAAATAATAATTTTTATTTATTTAATTTTAAATTTTAAATTTATAAAATATAATAAAATTTCATAATTAAAATTAAATTTATTATTTATATTATTTATAATTATATAATAATTATATATTAAATTAAATAAAAATAAAAATTAAAAAAAAAATCTAAAAAAATAATTAATAAATAAATATTTAATATATCATATTATTTAATAAATATAAATTTAATATTTTTTTAAAAATATAATTATATAATAATTTATAAATATATTAATATATATTTAAATCAAAATAAAAAATAAAATTCATAGATAATATAATATAAAATTTAACTATATTCAAAAATAATTAAATCATAATAAATTATATATAAATATTTTATTATAATTTCTAATCAAATTTTTTTTAATTATATTAATAATATATAATAATATATATAAATATATATAAAAATAATAATAAAAATTAAATTAAATAATAATTATTATAATAATTTTATAATAATATACTTAAATCCGTATCACTAGATCCAGTTGAATGATAGGTCGCATACAAAAGCGCATAAACAAATATAAATTGATAAACATAAACAAGCATTCCATGATAAATCAAGAAATCGAGATAAACAAATACCAAACATTCAGATCTTCATAATAATGGCATATTGGGGATTTCTTGGAGTAGGGACCACGCTTGATATCTTCCAGAATATTATATTGATTCCATAATTCCAATACGGCGTATTGGTCTTCTAGATACGGCGTATTGAGCTTTATTCCTCGTGGTCTTTAGTGAGTGCAGGCATAGATACGCCGTATCTTCCTTGATGGATACGGCGTATTGGTCTTCAAAATAGTAATCTTCAAAATATCTTTATTTAAGCTCCAAAATGCGTGCCTTTTGCTAACTTTCATCAAGTACTCTATAATTACTACAATTCTCAAATATAAATGATTAAGTAACAATTCTTTACAATAACTATACAAAATGGGTTAATAACATGGGATAAATGATGCTATAAAATAGACATTATTTGATGTCATCAGCTCCTTTCATCCAGTCGTGCCTTTATTCCTTCTCCTAAACTTTTGTTCGCTCTTTCTACTATGCCATTGGCTTATGGATGTTTGATGGAAGAAAAGCATTGGCAGATGCATATCATTTCAAACCAATCTTTGAATGGGTTATCTCTGAATTGCTTCTCGTTATCAGATATTATTTCCCCGACATACCAAACCTGCAGACTATGTTGTCCCATATGAATTTTTGACCTGATTACCTGTTATTATTGCGACATGCTTTGCTTCGATCCATTTCGTAAAGTAGTCCATTGCCACTATTAGGAATTTGACTTTTCTAGGTCCCTCTGGGAAGGATCCGGCTATGTCTATTCCCTATTTGTAAAATGGCTACGAGGACATGATGGGAGTCAATTTCTGCTACGGGTTTCTTGGCACGAGGCGGCGAACCTGTCAATCTTGACATGCCCTTATCAATTTTCTTGCATCTGCATGCATTGTTGGCCAGTAGTATCCTGTCCGTATTGCCTTTGCTACCACATATTTTGTTCCGGCATGCATGCTGCAAGATCCCTCATGAATTTCTCTTAAGACGTAATTTGCTTGTAATGCCCCCACGCATCGTAACCATGGTCCAAGATAGGATTTCTTGTATAGGACTCCGTTGATTACAGCGTACCTTCCTGACTTGCGTCATACAACTCTTGCCTTTTCCTTTTCCGCGGGGAGTGCTTCTTCCGTGAGGTAATTATAAATTGGGGTCATCCATGTGTCTCCCTCTTCCTCCACAACTGCTAATACCTCTGCTTCATTTATAGACTTCTCTTTAAGTTCTTCGACCAGGACCTGTTTAGTTAAATGGGCAAAGCTGGTGGATGCAATTTTGCTTAGAGCATCAGCTTTTTTGTTTTCACTTCTGGGTACCTGCTTGATTGAGAATTTTTTGAAGCTGTTGGAGAGCGTTTTCACTTTTTCTAGGTACTGTATCATGCCAGGCCCCTTGGCTATGTAGGATCCATTTGCCTGATTAGCTACTAAACGAGAGTCAACATTTGTTTAGAGATTTTTTACACCCATTTGTTCTGCGAATCTTAGACCGGCTATTAAAGCTTCATATTCAGCCTCGTTATTGGTTGCGTCGAACCTGAATCTCAGGGCGTAAGTAAATTCTGCTCCTTCCGGATTTGTAAGTATCAGACCAGCTCCGGAACCATCTACGCAGGATGATCCGTCCGTGAACAGCGTCCACGGGTCCGGAAGTTCCTCCTCCGCCTCCATAGGCGTGTCTAAAGGGTCGTCTTCTGGACGTTCCACTATGAAATCCGCCAAGATTTGTCCCTTGACTGACGTTCTTGGTCTGTATTGTATGTCATATTCACCTAGCTCAATACTCCATTTCTGTAGCCTTCCTGCGACCTCTGGTCTTGACAGTATCTGCTTGATTGGTTGGTCCGTGATGACAATGATTGTGTGAGCTTTGAAGTATCTTTTTAGCCGTTTGCTTGCATGTACTAAGGCTAGTACTAATTTTTCCATTGACGTGTAATTTATTTCTGGACCTTGAAGGGCGCGGCTAACAAAGTAGACTAGCATTTGCTTTGCCTCTCTTTCCGTCATTAAAACTGCACTTACGGCCTCCCGCACAGCCGCCAGGTACACAATCAACTCTTCTCTCTCCATTGGTGCAGTCAATGTTGGGAGTTCTGCGATCAATTTTTTCATCTCTTTGAATGCAGCCTCAGCTTCCACAGTCCATTGGAAATCACTCGTCTTTGTGCACTTCTTTAGAGTTTTGAAGAATGGCAGTGCCTTTTCTGCTGATTTGGAAAGTGTTGGGATTAAAAGACTTCTTGATGATCTTAGAGTTACTGCTGCTCAGGTTTGTGTTACTGCTGCTAAGCTAAAGTTAGTGTTGTTCATTAACTTTAATGAAAAATATGCTAAGTAGTTAGTTCTGCTAGTATAAAGTTAGTACTGCTAGTTCATAGTTACTACTGTTAGTTTATATTAGTACTGCTAGTATAAAGTTAGTGCTGCAAGTGTAAAGTAAGTATTGCTGGTGAAGATTGAAGAAAATATTCTAAGTAGTTACTACTTGTTGGGACTTAAAAGACTTCATGGATTCTTAGAAGTTACTGCTGCTCAGGTACATAATGGAAATTATGCTAAGTGGT
>BQNB010032545.1:3395-53075 GCA_026074375.1 Tanacetum coccineum | reverse complement strand
GTCTTAGTTCAAACTTATACTTGAATTTTTCAAAAATAAGTCTTCTATATATCGTGAAAATAATAATAATAATAATAATATATGATGAAAAATGAAAAATATAAAAAATAATAAGAAATAATTATAAACTGTGGGCTGATAAAAATTTGCTGCATCTTGCCGGCTCACAACCGATGTTGCAGCCTTCTAAAAGGTCAAGGGTTACAATTGTATCAATGTTATGTTTAATATTAAGTGTGAATTAATAAATGTAAGATCTCTTTTTGTTAAATTTAAATATGCTTTTGAACTTTGACTAATTCATTTTAAGTTTTTGAATAAGCTATGTATATACGGGAAACCTAAGAGTTTTTGAAACCTAAGGTCCGTGAGTCCCGATACTAGTCTCTGTGGGGTGTCAAAAGCCTGGTCACTTAGCCGCAAGGTTGGGATGTGCCGAGACAAAATTCGCTACATGGGATGATCTCGCCTTCAAACTCATTATTCTCGGGTGGAACGTGAAACATAAAATTTTGCAAAACGTTGATCCATGGTTGAAATTCAAAATGGCACATTCACCTAAGATATAATAATAGTCGGGAGTGAAAAGTTCACAAGTTGCAAATATGAGTAGTGTTAGCATCTTAACTGATATTTAACTGTGATTTCGTTTTAAGCTTGGTTTGGAGCGAGTGAAAAGTCGGGGACGATGAATTTATCCTTTTTGGGGCATTTTCGGATCGAAATGCATCTTGTTCTATGATCCCTAACGGTTATGAAAATAACGAAAGTCAAATAAGTTAGTAGTTGCTTAAAAAAGGGGGAAAATACAAAAATATTAGTGGTAATAAGTGTATATCTTTAAGGATGGTAAAAACGGGGGCTTTTCTAAACTCTTGATTCTTTAATTCCCCTCGATGAACACTTAGCTACTTTTCGAGGTAATTAGTCGAGGGGGATCGAGATTCTTAGTTTTCTAAGTGCTTACTTATAGCATTGCGTGAGGACACGACAATATCTTAGTATGGGGGATTTTGGTATGTGTTTAATTACACATACCTTTGACCACTAAAACCGGACTTAAATGACTAAAAACGTACCAAAAATACATTGTATTTGTATGTTTTGCATTTGTATTGTGCAGGTAACGGATATCCAAGAAAAGAACAAAAATAGAAGCCAAATCAACAAAACCGAGCACGAGAATGAAAAGAGCGTGAAGCAAAATCCAAGAAATCAAAGCCAATTCAAAATCAAAGTCAAAAAGTCAAAGTCAACCCCGAGACGAGGCATTGGAAAGAGCATCAAAAACCGAGCCCGAAAACCTAAATTACCAAAAGTGGGCACACCCGTACCCACCTAGTGGGCTCGTGTTGGGAATTATACATTCCTGACTTAGTACCGTTAGGTATATACTTAGTACCGATAGTTATAGTTAGTACTGACAGTACAAAGTGTTAAGTACTGCTCAGATAGTTAGTACCGTTAGTATAAAATAGTTAGTACTGTTTAAGAGATATGTATGAGATATTGTAGGAAAAGATATGTATTATCTTTTACGCGGTTTGTAAGCCTGTTAGGGTTTATCCTTGGTCTATAAAAGGAACCCTACGGCATTAGAGAGATGACACACATTGACAACACACAAATCTCATTTCATACAATCATATCTCATAGTTAGTAATCTGTAATCATATTAGCAGATTAATAGAATTCAAAGTTTAGTATTTATTATTCTTCTTAATACTATTGTGTAGATTCCGCATATACAATAAGTATTCATAGTCAGTGTTTCTCTATAGTCAATCTGTATTTATACAAGTTGGCTATCACCCTTAGCAGGCTGCAAAGATCTGTTCAGTTTGGGACTCACAAGTGGTATCAGAGCCTGTGAGAAACTCTGAGTAAGAAGAACAAAAACTAGTTATAACCTATCTTACAAAGCAATTCAATGGCTGGATCACAAGATGATATTCCACCACCACCACCACCACCATCACAAACACCAACACAACAAACTCCTCACACTGTTTCAACCATCAAACTTCCTATTCTCAAGAAGGGAGAATACGACATATGGGCCATGAAAATGGAACATTATTTAGCCCATACAGACTATCCTATCTGGGAAGTTATACAAAATGGAAATGGACCTGTATCAATCACCACAGATACGCAAGGTCAAATCAAGGTTCTGCCTCCAAGGACTGCAGAAGAGATCTTAGCCAGAGAAAGAGAAAGAAAAGCTAGGACCACTTTGCTTATGGCTTTACCAGAAGATCATCTTGCTAAATTTCATAAAATGACTGATGCTAAAGAGATGTGGGATGCCATCAAATCTAGATTTGGTGGAAATGATGAATCAAAGAAGATGCAGAAGTATATTCTAAAGCAACAGTTTGAAGGCTTCTCTGTATCAAACTCAGAAGGACTACATAAAGGCTATGACAGGTTTCAAAGTCTTCTGAGTCAATTAGAGATTCATGGTGCAGGCGTCTCTACTGAGGATGCAAATCAGAAATTCCTTAGATCTCTACCTTCTGCCTGGTCTCAAGTTTCCTTAATCATGAGGACCAAGCCAGGAGTGGACAGTCTCAGCTTTGATGATCTGTATAATAATCTAAGAGTCTTTGAGAATGATGTTAAAGGCTCTACTGCATCATCCTCTAGCACGCAGAATGTAGCATTTGTCTCTGAGAACACTAGCAGTACTAATGATGTTAGTACCGCTTATGGTGTTTCTAATCCTTCTGGTCAAAACTCACAATATGAACATGCTTCATCATATTCCTTACTTGCAAATCAATCCAGTTGCCCTCAATTGGATCATGAAGATCTGGAACAGCTTGATGAATTTGACTTAGAAGAAATGGACTTGAAATGGCAGGTGGCCATGATTTCGATAAGAATGAAAATTTCCATTTGAATGAAAAAGTTCTACAAAAAAGACAGGTATATAACAACAATTTGATGCTTAAAACCAGTTGGGTTTGACAAAACTAAAGTCGAGTGCTACAGTTGTCACAAGACAGGGCATTTTGCTAAAGAGTGCAGATCCAAGGGGAATCAAGATAGTAGGAGGAGAGATGCTTGGAACTCTGGAAATAAGGATGGGAGAAGATCTGGTAAGCAGGAGGACTCTAAAGCTTTGGTGACTATTGATGGAGAAGGTGTTGATTGGACCAGTCACTCAGAAGAAGAAGAAGATTATGACAGAGGTAACTTCTTGTTCAAAAGAATGTAAAGAGTCTTATGCTAAACTTAAAAAACTGTTTGATGCTCAGAGGGAACAACTTGGAGATGCCAGTATAGAAATACAGGCATATACTCAAACTTTAAAGAAAGTTGAAGCCATTAGTTGCTCACATCAAAGTCCAACTTTGGTATAGGAAAAATAAGGTTTTATGAAAATAGACTTAATATGATAAGACGATGTCCTTAACATACCATAATAAAACGTTATTGGCAGAAGTTGAGAAAGAAAAAGAAGACTTAAAAGCTAAAATATAAAAATGGCACAACTCTTCTAAAAATCTTAGTATTTTGCTAAACAGTCAAATGAGTGCTAATGATTAATTTAGGCTTGGGTATGGGGATTTCAGATCTGATGGCATCTTGAGTTATGAAAATGAAGTTTTACAAAGTGTATTTATGAATAAGGAAAGTGATTTAGAAAATCAGCCTTTGTATGAAAGAATTGTAACAGCAGAAGGTAATTCAAGATGTATCCTCCCCCCATGACAAGGAATTAACAAATGCCATCTGGAACCTAAATTGAAAATATTACTCCACAATTTACATAATGGTCCAAAACAATCTCAAACTAGTGAAATCCTGATAACCCAACCATGACTTTGATACCCGTGAATCAGATTGTAGTGTTGAAACACATGAATCTTTGCCTGGACCAACTGTCAATGAACCCAAAGTAGTAAGTCAACCTAAGGTTTAGTCTGATGCTTCTATCATTGAGGAGTATGAATCAGATAGTGAAGATGAGCATGTGTCTCTACCAACAGAAGAAACAGGTAAACACCTAGTTTTGGCTAACCAACCAGTAAAAACTCTAGTGAAAACTGTTAAGGAATCAATTCACGACAAATAAAATTCCTAAATTTGACAGAGAAAGGGTTGTGATATGGGTTGTCTACAAAAGCATGATTTGTAAATGTGGAAGTCTTAGTCAGCATATCAGAGATGTGATTATATTCATGAGAAAAGAATGGATAAACAAGTAGAACTAAACAAAAGGAAAGCAAGGATAATGTTCAAATGGTGAATAAACCAGTTTGGGAGCATGTGGCAAAGAGTGAATCAAATTAAATATTTGTTGCTAAGAGCATTACTAGACTATTCAAAGATCTGGCAAAATTCTAGTTAGTACTACTAGGCTAGCGTACAACAATGTTAGTACAGCTAGACAAAATTTAAAAGTCACAAACTAACTAATGCGGCCAAGCGGAAAATAGTACTAGTTAAACCTTTTGGTGAATAGAGTAAGATCAAAAAACTGTTTTTCATAAACTCATTTCACCTATTTAGAAGGCCTTTTAATAACCAACCACAGCACTTAGAACAAATTTTTAAAACAAACGGTTAATACTGCTGAGGTAAATGCAGTTAGTGCTGTTGGGGGGGAAAGGGAAACTGCTGTTAAGCTCTTAGCAGGTTGTAATTGGAGACCAAAAAGACACTACTAGCACAAAGTCTCCAAATACAATGGTGGATCGAGTCCAAGAAATATTGTGCTTACTTTCAAAGATCCACTAGGCCATACCCAAGTCCAAATAGGCTTAGTGTCCCAAAAATCTAAACTTTTTATTAATTTGCAAAATTATCCACATAAGATTTGACAGAACAAGGGAATTAGTTGATAGTGTATGTTTCCAAGCACATGGCTGGAAACAAGGCCTACCTTCTGAATATCAGACTTTAATGTAGCCGTTGTTGTTTTGGAGGAAGGTAAAGGTACATAACTGGTAAAGGGTAAAATAAACCAGAAAGTTTAGATTTGAGGGATTTGTGCTTTAGCGAAAAACTACAGCATTTCAATCTTCTCTTTTTCTTTTCCACAAATCTGAGACAAGAAAGAACAAAGTTCTTTTCACTGACTCTAATTAGTCTTTTTTGACTCCTGAATTTAAGTTACCTGATGAAAATCAAGTATTACTTAGAATCCCTAGACAAAACAATATGTACAGTTTCAATTTAGAGAACATTGTTCCTTCTGGAGGTTTAGCCTGTTTGATTGTAAATGCCATAATTGATTAATCTAACAAATGGCATAGGAGGTTGGGTCATGTTAACTTTAAAAACTTAAACAAACTTGTGAAGGTGAAACCTGTACGAGGTTTACCTTCAAAGAATTTTTCATGACCACACTGTGTTGCTTCAAAAGGCAAGCAACACAAGGCCTCCATAAGAGGCCCAAAAAGCCAATACGCCTATTATCATCCTTACAGCTTCTGCATATGATTTGTTTGACATACATCTGTAAGGACATTAAACCATAAGGACAGTATGCCTGGTTATCACTGGATGGATTTTAGCAGGTTTAAGTTGGGTGATCTTCTAAGACTAAGGATGAAACTAGTAGAATCCGTAAGGACCTTTTGAAGACGAAATTAAGAACCAATTAAATCAAAAGATAAACTATAATGTGATAATAGGTACATGAAATTAAGAACAGGATTTTATTGAATTCTGTGGGTCAAAAGGGATCAAGAGGAATACAGTAATGCGAACTCCGACAAGACGAAAATAGAGTTAGCTGAAAGAAAGAAACAGTACCCTTATTGAGGGCTTCTAAATGATGCTAGCTGATTCATTTTACCTAAACACTTTTTGCTGAAAGCAGTTAGTACTTGCTTGTTATGTCCTTAATAGGTATTACAGGACCCAGCCACAAAATAAGACACCTTATGACCTTAAACTGGTAAAATGAGACCAATCATACCAACTTAAGACCTTTGGGTGCCATGTGACCATCTTGAATATACCATACTACTCTGGGGCAAAAGTTTGATGGGAAATCATATGAAGTTTTTTAGTTGGTATTCTCTAACAAATTCAAGGCTTTTAGGGTATACAATTTAGAAACCAAGAAAGTTGAAGAAAACCTGCAGATAACCTTTTTAGAAAATAAACCCAATGTTTAGAAAGGAAACAACTTGTCTTTTGATCTTGATTATTAATTGAAATTCAAATGAATAGCAACCTGTGAGATTCAGAAATCATGCAAACAAACATGAGGGCCACCAAGAAGCTAATCAAAGATGCGAATTACAGAAGATAATAATGATGCTAGGTTATTCGAAATAGAATTGAAACTGCTTAGGACTACTGTTGTACAGCAATTTCTTCTAAAACTTCAACAACTAAGAAGCTCAAAAGTAAATAAATGCAGGTGAAGATCCTACCAAGCAATCAGACTTTTAAGCAAGTAGATAAGTGAGGATCAAGTTCTTATATGGCTGATCTTGAAAGACTTAAAAGGCAAAACCAGAGATACAATGATGTAGCTGAATCTTCTCAGGAAGGAGTTTGCCCAAGAAACTGAGGATTTACTTCTACATACAGGAGCAGGCTAAAGGCTAGCCAGTACCTAACATTAGTTTAATACTCCTAGCACACACCAGTTATACTGACATGTGCCTATGGTGGACTATCCTTCACTAATCTAACCCAATACTGACAAGGATGTATTTAGAAATACCTTGGCACTTGGAGGAAATTTATACAAATCCTACTGATGCTATTTTAACCATTCATATTATGAAAGATGAGGGTGCTTGATGAGCTTCACAAATATAAGAACAGTAGAAAGGTCCAGTCCCTATTGCCACTTAAAGATTAACTCTATTCATCATCATCCTTCAACTCTAATTCTTAGAGATCCACAATCAGCATTCAAAGCAAGTAGCGCAAAGTGAACCAAAAGTTGTCTGTAGCCCATGCTTTTGTAAGCTACTATTCAAAAGCAAAAGAAAATAATCAATAAGGACTTCCAGCATGTTATATATGCTTGTTTTCTTGTCTCAAAAGAACCCAATAAGACTCTGAAGCCTTGAAGATGAAAAGTTGGGTTGATGCTATGGCAGGAAGAACTTGCTGCAATTCAAAGATTCAAAAGTTGGGATTCTTTAGATTTGCCTTATGGAAGAAGGCAATAGAACAAAATGATTACAGAAATATGAAGGATGAGAGAGGAGTTATGGTTAGTAAATAAGTCAAGTAGTTTTGCTCAAGGACATATGCAAGAAGGAAGGGATAGACTATTATGAGATTTTGCACGGCTATGGGCCAGAAAGAAGCCATTAGGATCTACTTTGTAGCCTTTGCCCATACATGGGAATTACATAGTCTATAGATGATATTTGAAAATGCCTCCCTGTATGAGCAAGAATTGATGAGGAGGTCCGGCTTAGTGTCTCAACCGCAGGTTTTAATAGAACCTAAGTGATCCTAAGAAGGTCTACAAAGTAGTAAAAGCTCTCTATGGGTTTAGCACTAACCTCCCAAGAGTCCTGTTATGCTACTTATCTACTTTTTTTTATTGAAAATGGATATAATAAAGAGGAACTTATTATCAAGACTCTTTTCATAAAGAAGGACAAACATATATCATAATTAGTACAAGTTTATTGTGGATATATCATGTTTTGGTCATAACAGAAGAAATCTTGGTGTGATTAATTTGGGCCTATTAATGAAGAGTAGATTATAGAAGATTTTCTATGGGAGAGCTCACCCTCTTTCTTGATTACAAGTCAAGACAGAAAGAAGAGGTATCTTTATATGTCAGGATAATATGTTGTAGAAATCCTGAAGAAGTTTTGATTTTGTCAGTGTTTAAAGACTGCTATACAGTGCCAAAATGAGACCCCGAAGCCTTTAGTCCAAGGATGAGGAAGCTAGTGATGTAGATGTACATCTTTATAGATCCATGATTGGTTCTTTAATGTACTTGACTGCTTCTAGGACCTGAAAAATGTTTGCATCAGTGCATGTCTAGATTTCAGGTCCCAATCCAAAGAGAACCTCCCATCTAAGTGATGTTTAAAGAATCTTTAGGTAACTAAAGGCAAACCCAACTGGTACCATTTGGCATCCTAGAGTTTCCTCTATTTGAACCTGGAAGCCTATTAAGATAGTAACTATGCTGGAGCAAATACTTGGAAAGAAAATCCACAACTAGAGGTTCAATTTTCTTGGCAATGATACCGTATTTCTTGCAATGCCTAAATCAGACAACTGTGGCTAACTTCTACTACAGAGCAGAATAGTTGCTCGCTGGGAAATTGTTGAGGGCAAGTTTTATGGATTCAAAATCAAATGCTAGACTATGGGTTCAATTTCATGAACACAAAAATCTACATTGATAATGAAAGTACTATTTGCATGTAAAGAATCCAGTCTTTCACTCCAAAACAAAAGCATATTGCAATAAGACAACCACATCATAAGGAATGGCATTAATAAGAACTTATTCAGGTGCTGAAAATACACACTGATGACAATGTAGTTGATCTTCTAATCAAGGTATTTGATGTTAGCAGGTTCCAGTTCTTGGTTGTTACTATTGGGATGATCAACCTGTAAGCTGCATTAGTTAAGGGGAGGCAAAATTATTTATTATATAGGTTGTATGAATTTCAGTTGCAAGAAGAATCTTTACCATAAAGTGATAGAATTTCATGGAGTTATTTATGTTTTAGAGAGTCTTTTAGGAAAGCTATAATGGTACTATGAAGGCACTAGTTTTCCAAAAGTATGTCATGTCTTTGGTTGGCAAAAATTAGTACCGAAGTGCAACATTTAATACTGTTAGGGCAAAGATAGTACCGCTATAGAGGAGCATGTTGAAGAAAATACCGCCGAAGGGTCTAGAGTGTAAATTGAGAACGGATTCTCTTTGATCTTAGGTTTGTTTAACTATATAAAAAACCCATCTCAAATGCCAGTTTCACTTTACTCTCGTAATCTCTTTCAAATACTTTCCTTCATTTCAAACCCTAATCTCTTACCACACCGACCGATCACCAATTCAAAATCATGGTTGTTCTTCGAATCATGTCCTAACACAATATGGTTTGCTTATTTAACGAAACTGATGGTAATGCAGGATTTATATGAGATTATTGACTTTCTCTTAGCGCGAAGCTCCAATTCAATAACTGCTACTATCACGTGCGTAAGTCTTGTAGTCTCTATACAACATTTGATGAAGCATTTTTGGATGTCTGTAAAAATTCCAAAAAAACACAATTTTAGGTATATTACTGCCACATTTAGTTGGCAAGCCTAAGTCTATCTAGATGAGGCATCAAAAAAGAAGTGATCTTCATTTGATGTTCTGATCGGGATCGATTCCATACCAAATCAGCTATACTTGATGCTATACGAGCTCTGGGGTATGAGTGGGATTTAACTGTTTTAAACCTTTAGACAAAGCCTGTTTTCACCCCAATGGAGATTTCTTGTTTCATACAATGAATCATTGTATTGGTTCTAAAAGCACCTCTTGGGGATCAAAAGTTCCCCTAATATTGGGCCGACTTCTGTTATTTGCTAAACCACTAAACAGAAATACAATTTTTCTAATTAATTTTGATGGTTTGCTAAGAAAAAAATACACTTAATTCAAAAAAAAAGTTTGTTAAATTATCTACAATTTATTTCAATCTTTTTTGACTAATCATCTTAACAAATTTCCCCATTTCCTTTAGAACCATTTTCTATTAATGCACTAAACTAGTAAAATTTCTCTTTTATGGTCAAAAGGGAAAACAATTTCGTGAAGGAAAGTCACACCTTTGTTTCCTAACATGTTTGGTTCAACTAAACAGAGGATAGGGTTGAAGGGACAAAAGACCATCTTACCATCACCCATACCTTCACCTCCTCACAGCCAATGTAATTCATGTTGACCTCATCTGATCCCATCACCTAGACTTCACCTACTACCATATTCCTTTTTCCATTCTAGAGGATTTTGGTGGAATCAAGGAGGTCAGTCATCCAGTGATAGAAAGTCCTTTCAGGTAATGAGGGTGGCATGACACTAAATATTTCTTCTAGAAGTATGTATGTACTTTGTATCTCTTTGTGTACATAGGTTTCAGATCAAGCCAAATAAATTAAACTCTTAAGGCATAAATCAAGAAGCTTAATGAAGCAAGCAAACCTGTTATCACAACACCACACTAGATTGGATAGAAAGAGTGTAACCATGAAGCAGAAGATTGGCAGGAAAGTAAATCCTGTGGAGAGAAAAAAATGGATTAAATGCAAAAGGAGTCCTGTAAGCCAAACAGGGGGAGGAAATCTGCCAAAGCTAAACCTTCAGTTCATAAAGATCCAGCTTTTGATGAGCTTGGTGATGATGAAATTGACTATATGGAAGACTGAGGAAATGCTCAAGATGTAGGAGGAACAAGATATGTATGCATTATGAGAAGGAAAGTCAGAAAAGGAAGTTTAGTACTGAAATGCACTTGATAATTGCACAACCAAAAGTTAGTACGACAGACCAGATGAAGGTACTGACAAGCAAGAATTAGTACAGACAAAGTAAAAAGTTAGTTACCAAAAGACAGCCCAGATAAGGTATTGTTGTACATACAAAGGAAGAATGCTATCTACGACAAACCACTCCAATAACTATCTACGAATATTGGTAGATGATGAAACTATTGTCTCATGTTCTATCTCAACATTAGGCCAAGCCAAAAGCAGTTTCAAAGAGAAAAGGAGAAGGAGTTAAAACCGAAAGGATGTAGGAGAATATTGAAAGACCAAGCCTACTTCAACCAGATCTCTCTTAACTTTAAAGCCTTCTTCAAACGGATTCATACCCAAAGAAAACAAGTGCAAGAAAAAGATTGAAGACGATGAATCTACACTTAATTAGAAAAACATCAAATTGACTCTAAAAAGAAGTTATAAGATGCTTGCTCAAATAAGGATATTGCAAGGTTAATGGTGCAGAGGTATATGGGAAGCAGAAGAGAGAAGCGAACAAAGTTAGACTGAAGAAGAACTATCAAATGCTGCACATATACAAGAATTTCTGATGACATCAAAGCAAGAATTGAAGTTGAAAGACATCTAGCATTAAGGCATCAAAGAAGGAAGATAGAGAACAAATCTTTCTGGAAGAAAGATGCAAAATTCTTCATGATATATCTACAGCCGAAAGAAGGTTTTCTTGCAGCTCTATGAGTTCTTGCGAAGAAAGCCTTCTTTCGTCTGTAAAAATATCATGAAGGTAATTTTGCTGTTTCTTCCATAAAGAATGTTCACTCTCTTCTTCATGAAGCCTTAATGCTAGAAGTCTATCAACATCAAATTCTGCTTTGATGTCATCAAAAAATCTTGTATTAAGACATCATTATTAGCTTCTTCTTCAGCTAACTTTTTCACTTCTTCTTCTGCTTCCCAATCCTCTTGCACCTTCCTTGCAATCTCCTCATTATGAGCAAGCATCTTAAACTTCTTTTTAGATTCATTGATGTATTCTAATTCAGTGTCAGATTCATCTTCTTCAATTCCTTTTTCTTGCCCTTGTGTCTTTATGGATGAATCCTTTAGAAGAGGCTTTAAAGTTACGAGAGATCTGCGTTGAAGTAGGCCTTGGTCTTGTCAATATTCTCTACATCCTCAGTTTAACTCCTTTCTCCTGTCCTCTTGAACTGCTTTGGCTTGGCTTCATGTTTGAAAGAACATGAGCAATAGTTTCATCATCTCCAAATATTGTAGGAGTAGTTATTGGAGTGGTTGGAGTAGCACTTCTTCCTTTGTTTGATCAACAATACCTTCATCTGGTCTGTCGGTACTAACTTTTTCCTTGTCGTACAACATCTTGCTTTTCAATTACCTACATCTGGTCTGTGCGATACTAACATTTTGTTGAATCAATATCAAGTGCATCTTCAGTACTAACTTCCTTTTCTGCACTTTCCTTCTCTTCATGCACTACATATCTTGTCCTCCCCACATCTTGAGCATCCTCAGTCTCCATATAGTCAATTTCATCACACCAATCTCAACAAAAGCTGGATCTTATGAACTAAGGGGGTTGTATTTAAGCTTTGGCAGATTGTATCCTCCCCTGTTTGGATACAGACTCTTTGCATCCATTTTTTCTTTCAAGATTTCTTTCCTGCCAATCTTTGCTTCAAGGATACACTCTTCATCCAAGCTCTGTGGTGTGTGTCACAGTTTTTGGCTTCTTCTTAAGGACTTCTTGATCTAGGCCTTTAAGTGTGTAATATTATTTGGCTTTATTCATAACCTATGTACACAAAGAGATACAAAGATCATACATACTTTAGAGTGTCATGCCACCCTCATTCCCTGAAAGGGATCTATCACTGGATGACTGACCTCCTTGATTCCCACCAAAATCCTCTAGAATGGAATCAGGAATTATAGTAGTAAGGTCTAGGTGATGGGTCAGACTGAGGCTCAACATGAACTTCACTTGGGTGAGGAGGAGAAGGTATGGGTTGAGGTTCAGATGGTCTTTCTGACCCTTCACCCTCATCCTCTGTTAGTTGAACCAACATGTTAGGAAACAAAGGTGTGACTTTCCTTAGAAAATGTTTTCCCTTTTGACCATAAAAGAGAAAACTTTACTAGTTAGAGCATTAATAGGAAAATGGTCTAAAGGCACGGGCACATTTGTTAACTGATTAGTCAAAAAGATTGAAATAAATTGTAGATACATAACAAACTTTTTCTTTGCATCTAAGTGTCTTAGCATACCATCAAAAATTAATTTAGAAAAATTATATTTCTGATTAGTGGTTAAGCAAATTACAGCATGGCAATAGTTGTGGGAATTTGATCCCAAAGTCTACTTTAGAACCAATACAATGATGCATAGTATAAAAAGTAATCTCCATTTGGGTGTGAAAACATGAGCTTTGTTAAAGTTAAAACATTTAAATCCCCCTTCATAACCCATGAGCTGTATAGCATCAAATATACCTGATTATTGTAAGTGAATCGAATCCATACAACAATCAAAAAGAAGATCACTTCTTATTGATGCCTCTGAGATAGACACAGGCTTGCCAGCTACTGTGGCAGTAATATACCTAACATTGTTGATTATTTTGGATTTTGCAGACATCCAAAACTGCTCAACAAATGTAGTAGAGACTACAGGACTTACAGTGAGAGCATTATGAATGGAGCTTCGCGCAAGAAAGTCAATAATCTCATGAAACTCTGCATTACCATCAGTCTTCGTTAAATAAGCAACCATGTTGTGTTTAGGGCACGATTCAAGAACAACCATGATTTTTGAATTGGTGATCGTCGGTGAGTAAGAGATTAGGGTTTGAATGAAGGAAAGTATTTGAAAGAGATTACGTGAGTGAACTGTGCAATTGAGATGGGTTTATATAGGTTAAACAAACCTAAGATCAAAGAAACCGTTTCAATTTACACTTTAGACCCTTGGCGGTATTTTCTTCAACGTCTCTATAGCGGTACTATCTTTGCCCAACGGTATTAACTTTGCACTGTCGGTACTAACTTTTGCCAACCAAAGAATGAACAATTTTGGCAACAGCAGTGCTTCAGTACCATCTAAAGCTCTTCCTAATGACTCTCTAAAACCCAAATAACTCCATGAAAATCATCACTATGGTCAAGATTCTTCTGCACACTGAACACTTCATACAAACTATACAACAAATCATATTGCCTCCCCTTAACTAATGCAGCTTACGAGTTGATCATCCCAATAGTAACAACCAAGAATTGGAACCTGCTAACATCAAATACCTTGGTTAGAAGATCAGCTACATTGTCATCAGTGTGTATTTTCAGCACCTAAATAAGTTTCTTCTTATATGCATCCCTTATGAAGTGGTGCCTAAGGCAATATGCTATGTTTAGGGAGTGAAAGCTGGATATCTTCATAACAATGCAAATAGCTACACTTTTCCATTAACAATGTAGATTTTTGTGTCATGAAATGAACCATAGTCTACATTTGAATTTTGAATCCATAAAACTCCCACAACAATTTCAGCATCACCAAATTCTCCTCTGTAGTAAAGTAGCCACAATTGGTCTGCTTTTTGCATTGCCAGAAAAAGCTCATGCCAAGAAATTGAAAACCTCCAGTTTTGGATTTACCTGTCAAGATTTGCTCCAGCAAGTTACTATCTAAATAGGCTTCCAGGTCAAATGAGGACACTCTAGGATGCCAAAGGCCCATTTGGTTTGCCTTATATACCTAAAGATTCACTGTAACATCCTTAGATGGGATGGACTTTGGAGTGACCTGAAACTAGAACAATGCACAGACTGCAAACATAATATCAGTCCTGATAACAGTCAAGTACATTTAAAGAACCAATCACAGGATCATAAAGATGTACATCTACATCACTGGCTTTCTCATCCTTGACTAAAGGCTTCTGGGTCTCAATTGGTGTACTAGCAGTCTTAACACTGACAAAATCAAACTTCTTCAGGATTTCTACAACATACTTATCCTGACATATAAAGATACCATCTTCTTTCTGTTTGACTTGTAATCCAAGAAAGAAGGTGAGCTCTCCCATAGAACTCATCTAAAATCTACTCTTCATTAAGGCCTCAAATTCATCACACCAAGATTTCTTTGTAGAACCAAAAATGATATAATCCACATAAACTTGTACTAATATGATATCATGTTTGTCCTTCTTAATGAAAAGAGTCTTGTTAATAGTTCCTCTTCTATATCCATTTTCAATAAAAAAAAGTAGATAAAGTAGCATACCAGACTCTGGGAGCTTAGTGTAAACCATAGAGAGCTTTTACTACTTTGTAACCGTTCTTCTAGTTGACATAGGACCTATAAAACCTGGAGTTGAGACCATAGACCCTCCTCATCAATTTTGCCATCCAGGACGCACTATTCACATTCATCTGATAGACTATGAATCCCATGTAAGGAGGCAAAGGCAAAAAAGATCCCTAATGTGCTTTCAATCGCAGTCCCATAAGAGCAAAACCTCATCATAAGGTCAAACCCTTCCTCTTGCTATTCCTTGAGCATAACTAACCTTGCTTAATACAAACCATAACTCCTCTCCTCATCCTTCTTATTTTCTTTAAATCCTTTAGTCTAATGCCATCTTCCCCATAAGCAATATCTAACAATAATCCAAACTTTCTGAATCTTGAATAGGAGCAGGTCTATCCTGCATAGCATCAACCCAACCTTTCAATCTTCAAGTGCTTCAGAGATCTCTTGGGTCATTATGAGACAAAAACAAGCCATATAAACAAATGCGAGAAGTCGCTTATGATTATTTCTACCTTGCTTTTGAATATAGCTTACAAAAGCATGGGCTCCAGAACTTTTGGTCACTTTGCTTCTTGTTTGAACTGCTGATTGTGGATCTCTAAGAATTAGAGTTGAAGGATGAATAGAGTTAATCCTTAATGTGGCAATAGGACTGACATTCACAACACGTTCTAAATTTGTGAAGTCATCCACTGCACCCTCATCATCATAAGATGAATTGGTAAAAATAGCATCAGTAGGATTGTCATAAATTTCCTCAAGTGCAGGTATTTCTGAAATCAACTTGGTCAGTATTGGTTAGATTAGTGAAGGATAGTCCACCATAAGGACTGACGTACGTAACTGGTGTGGCTAGCAATATAGCTATGTTAGTACTCGCTAGCTTGAGCACCCTCCCCCGCTGCTCCTGCTTAGAAGAAAATCTCAGTTTCTGGCAAAAACCTACCTGAAGCTTCATGCTACAATCATTAAGTATCCTATGTTCTAGCTTTTAAGTCCTTACAAGCTCATCCAATAAGACTTGATCTCCTTACTACTTGCTTAAAGTCAGGATGCTTGGTAATCTTCACTGCATTATTTTACATTTGATCTCTAGTTGTTTGAAGTATTAGAATAACCATATTGGCTGTACAAAGTTAGTCCTAAGCAGATTCAACTTCTACTTCAAAACACCAGCACAATATTATTCTTCTGTTACTTGCATTTTGAATAGCTTCTTGTGGCCCTGCAAGTTTTGTTAGCTTGAAGTCCTGATCTCACAGGTTGATAATTCCATTGAATCAATTATATAATCAAGACAAACAGACAAGTTGGTCCTTCCCTACAACATTTTGTATAATTTTCTAAAAAGGTATATGCTGCGGTTTTCCTCAACTCTCTTGGTTTCTAATTGTATACCGCTAAAAGCCTTGCATGTAGAGAATACCCACTAAAAACCCTCATCTGATTTCCATCAAACGTGCCCAGGTAGTCAATTGTATTCAAGAAGGTCACGATGGCACCCAAAATGTCTTATGTAGCTTATGATTGGATTTACCAGTTATAAGTTCATAAGGTGTCTTATTTTGAGGCTTGGTCACTAATACCCTATTAAGGACATAACAAGCAGTACTAACTGCTTCAGCCCAAAAAGTGTTAGGTAAAAATGAATCTGCTAGCATCATTCTAGAAGCCTCAATAAGGGTACTGTTCTTTCTTTCAGCAACTCTATTTTGTTGTGGAGTTCCGGCATTACTGTATTCCCTCTTGATCCCTTTTGACCCACAGAATTCAATAAAATCCCTGTTCTTAATTTCTGTACGGCATTATCACATCTAACTAGTTTTAACATTTTGATTTAATTGTGTTTCTTATTTGTCTAATAAAAGTCCTTAAGGATTCACTAATTCATCCTTAGTTCTTAAGAAGAACACCCAACTAAACCTGCTAAAATCATCAGTGATAACCAGGCAATAAGTCTTATGGTTTAAGCTCCTTACAGATGTAGGTCCAAACAAATCCATATGCAGAAGCTGTAAGGGCTGACTAATAGAGCTTACTGATTTGGCCTTACAGGAGGCCTTGTGTTGCTTTCCTTTCTGACAAGCAACACAAGTGTGGTCATTTTGAAAAATCTTTGAAGGTAAACCTCTTACAAGGTTTCCCTTCACAAGTTTGTTTAAGTTTTTAAAGTTAACATGACCCAACCTCCTATGCCATTTGTTAGATTCATCAATTATGGCCTTTGCAATTAAACAGGCTAAACCTCCAAAAGGAACAATGTTCTCTAAATTAAAACTGTACATATGCTTTGTCTGTGGATTCAAGTATGACTTGATTTGCAATCAGGTAACTTTAAATTCCAGGAGTCAAAACAAGACATCAGAGTGCAAGTGAAGAAGAACTTTGTTCTTCTGTCACAGAATTGTACACAAAAAAGAGATGAAAGCTGTAGTTTCTTTCACAAACACACATCCTCAAAATCTAACTTTCTTGTTTTTATTTTACCTTTACCAGTTATGTAACCTTTACTTCCTCCAAAAGCAACAGGGCCACCATGAAAATCTTGATATTCAGCAAGGTAGGCCTTGTTTCCAGTCATGTGCCTGGAACATCCACTATCAACAATTCATTTGTTCTGTAAAGCTCTATGTGGATAATCCTACACATCAAATAAAAGAGATTAGATTCTCTTAGGGACCCAAGCCTGTTTGGGCTTGAGTTTGCCTAGTGGATCTTTAAAAGTAACACAATCTCTAGGTCTTGATCCACCATTATATTTGGATATTTTGTGCCAGTAATGTCTTTGTGGTCTCCAATTACAACCTGCTAAGGGCTTAACAGCAGTTTCCCTTTTCCCCCAACAGCACTAACTGCATTCACCTCATCAGTATTAACCTTTTGTTTTGAAAAATTTGTTCTAATTGCTGTTGTGTTATTAAAAGGCCTTGTAAATGGTGAATACGTGTTATGAAAAACAGTTTTTGGTCTAACTCTATTCACAATAGGCTTAACAGTATTAACTTTTATAGCAGCATTAGTTGGTATTGCATGTTTGTTAAAATTATGCCTAGCAGTACTAACATTGTTAGTACTGCTAGCTCTAGCAGTATTAACTGGAATTTTGCCAGTTCTAGTTAGTACTGCTTTTGGAACAAATTGGTTTCGATGATTCATTCTTTGCACATTGTTCCAAATTGGCCTAATTTCCCTTTGACTAGACTTCTTCCTCATCCTATTGTTTAACTCAGCTTGTTTAGCCATCCTTTTTTCATGGAAATCACAATCTCTAATAAGATGACTAAGACTTCCACATACAAAACATGCTTTTGTAGTAAACCCATATCCCAACCCCTTTTTGTCAACTTTAGGATTTTTACTATGTGTGAATTGATTCTTAACAGTTTCCCTAGGAGTTTTTACTTGCTTATTAGCAAAACTAGGTGTTTCCTGTTCTTCTGTTGGTAGAGACACATGCTCATCTTCACTATCTGATTCATACTCCTCAATGATAGGAGCATCAGACCAAACCTTAGGTTGACTTACTACTTTGGGTTCATTGACAGCTGGTTCAGGCAAAGATTCATGTGTTTCATCACTACAATTTGAGTCACAAGTATCAAAGTCACTGGTTTGGGTTTCAGATTCACTAGCTTGAGACTGTTTTGGACCATATGTAAATTGTGAGTAATCTATTTCAATATCAGGTCCAGATGGCATGTAATTCCCTGTCATGGGTGGGGGTACAACATGCATTCCTTCTGCTGTAACAAACCTATCATACAAAGGCTGATTTTCTAAATCACTTTCCTTATTCATAAATACACTTTGTAAAACTTCATTTTCATAACTCAAGATGCCATCATATCTGTAATCCCCATACCCAAGCCCAAATTTATCATTAGCACTCATTTGACTATTTAGCAAAATACTAAGATTTTTAGAAGAGTTGTGCCATTTTTCTATTTTAGCTTTTAAGTCTTCTTTTTCTTTCTCAGCTTCTGCCAATAGTTTCTTATGGTATGTAAGGACATCAGTTTTATCATCTAAGTCTATTTTCATAAACCTTATCTTTTCCTCATACCAAAGTTGACTTTGTTGATGAGCAACTAATTGTGCTTCAACTTTCTTTAAAGCTTGAGTATATGCCTGTATTTCTATACTGGCATCTCCAAGTTGTTCCCTCTGAGCATCATACAGTTTTTTAAGTTTAGCATAAGACTCTTTACATTCTTTTGAACAAGAAGTTACCTCTGTCATAATCTTCTTCTTCTTCTGAGTGACTGGTCCAATCAACACCTTCTCCATCAATAGTCACCAAAGCTTTAGAGTCCTCCTGCTTACCAGATCTTCTCCCATCCTTATTTCCAGAGTTCCAAGCATCTCTCCTCCTACTATCTTGATTCCCCTTGGATCTGCACTCTCTAGCAAAATGCCCTGTCTTGTGACAACTGTAGCACTCGACTTTAGTTTTGTCAAACCCAACTGGTTCCTTGGCATCAAATTGTAGCTTTCTACCTGTCTTTTTGTAGAACTTTTTCATTCTCATGGAAATCATAGCTACCTGCCATTTCAAGTCCATTTCTTCTAAATCAAACTCATCAAGCTGTTCCAGATCCTCATGATCTAATTGAGGGCAACTGGATTGGTTTGCAAGTAAGGAATATGATGAAGTATGTTCATATTGTGAGTTTTGACCAGAAGGATTAGAAACACCATAAGCGATACTAACATCATTAGTACTGCTAGTGTTCTCAGAGACAAATGCCACATTCTGCGTGCTAGAGGATGATGCAGTAGAGCCTTTAACATCATTCTCAAAGACTCTTAGATTATTATACAGATCATCAAAGCTGAGACTGTCCACTCCTGGCTTGGTCCTCATGATTAAGGAAACTTGAGACCAGGCAGAAGGTAGAGACCTAAGGAATTTCTGATTTGCATCCTCAGTGGAGATGCCTGCACCATGAATCTCTAATTGACTCAGAAGACTTTGAAACCTGTCATAGCCTTTATGTAGTCCTTCTGAGTTTGATACAGATAAACCTTTTAACTGTTGCTTTATAATATACTTCTGCATCTTCTTTTATTCATCATTTCCCCCAAATCTAGATTTGATGGCTTCCCACATCTCTTTAGCATCAGTCATTTTATGAAATTTAGCAAGATGATCTTCTGGTAAAGCCATAAGCAAAGTGGTCCTTGCTTTTCTTTCTCTTTCTCTGGCTAAGATTTCTTCTGCAGTCCTTGGAGGCAGAACCTTGATTTGACCTTGTGTATCTGTGGTGATTGATACAGGTCCATTTCCATTTTGTATAACTTCCCAGATAGGATAGTCTGTATGGGCTAAATAATGTTCCATTTTCATGGCCCATATGTCATATTCTCCCTTCTTAAGAATAGGAAGTTTGATGGTTGAAACAGTTTGAGGAGTTTGTTGTGTTGGTGTTTGTGATGGTGGTGGTGGTGGTGGAATATCATCTTATGATCCAGCCATTAAATTGATTTGTAAGATAGGGGATTATAACTTGTTTTTGTTCTTCTTACTCAGAGTTTCTCACAGGCTCTGATACCACTATGAGTCCCAAACTGAACAGATCTTTGCAGCCTGCTAAGGGTGATAGCCAACTTGTATAAATACAGATTGACTATAGAGAAACACTGACTATGAATACTTATTGTATATGCGGAATCTACACAATAGTATTAAGAAGAATAATGAATACTAAACTTTGATTTCTATTAATCTGCTAATATGATTACAGATTACTAACTATGAGATATGATTGTATGAGATGAGATCTGTGTGTTTTCTCTGTGTATTTTCTCTCTAATGCCATAGGGTTCCTTTTATAGATCAAGGATAAACCCTAACAGGCTTACAAAACACATAAAAGATAATACATATCTTTTCCTACAATATCTCATACATATCTCTTAAACGGTACTAACTATTTTGTACTAACGGTACTAACTATCTGAGCAACACTTAACATTTTGTACTGTCAGTGCTAACTATTACTAGCGGTACTAAGTATATAACTAATGGTACTAAGTTAGGAATGTATATTTCCCAACAATCCACCTCTCTTAAGAGTTAACATACTTGGAAGTGGGGAGGACAGTATGAAACTTATGGAATTGATGGCACATTGTATAAAACTGTCTAAATTGGTGAGAAAAAGAATTGAGAGATAATGTGAGCATAAAAACAAAAAGAGAGACTGTGAGTGCCAAGATTTGGTGATGGAAATAATTTTTAGTTGAAATTGAGGTTAAAACTGCTATCTCAAAGTTAGTACTGTTGGGCATTACTTAGTACTGTTGGACATTACTTAGTACTGATGAATATGTTTAAGTACTGCTGGGCTTAAAGTTAGTACTGTTAGGTAAAATTAGTACTGTTGGATGACCGTTAGTATTGTTTGAGCCATAATAGAATTTCCTTCACTAATTCTAGCCGTTGAGATATTTCCACCAAATGCCTTGTTATAGCCTCTAGGGTTTGACTAATTGGAGAATTCGTGATCTTTCTAAAAATTCATAAGAACTCTTCAAGATAAGAACAAAATTCTTTCAGTCGGTCAAATCACAACCCTAAGTGCTTTCAATATTATCTCAATTAACTTTGTCAACCTTACATTCTCTCATAAACGAGCCTAACCCAGAACTTTAATCGTATTTTTCTCTCATCAAATGGAAAATTTGGAGTTTTGCGAGAAACACAACATGGTGGCTGATTGGTAGTTTCTATATGCAATAAAATATACTATTAATATTCCAAAAGAGCAACTAAGAACTTTCCTAAAGTCTCCCTTAAGAAAAGCTCACTCTAAAAGATATATATAATATATGATCAAATCAGTGCATCATTACTTTCTCTTTAACTTCCAATCAAGATCAAGCATCCTTTGCATTAAATCTTGTAAACAGGATAACTTCTTTCCAAACTAACATATGGATGACTGCCCATCTTAAGTTCTAGTATGTAAACTCCACAAGCTTCATACAATCTCCAAGTAACAATCTCCCATTCTTGTTGATCATCCTAAAAATCACTTTGATCATTTTCTTCTTGTGAGGATTCCATCATTATCTTCAAATCTCCTCAAAGAATCAACTCAATTCCTTCTAGTGTAATTTCTGAGTACTGCTCCATCACCAAGTCATACAAATGAAATAAATCTTGTCTATCAAATATATGTACGTACATACTAGTAGACACGTTGAATGCTATGAAGTCCCATTTGTCTGTAGATACAGATAGTCTCCATCTGGTAAACTGTTACTTGTTCAACCTAGCAATGACAGTTTTTCTTCACATTATTTCACTATCTTTGTACCTTCAATGTCAACAATCTTTTGGACACTTTATGTGCTCTCATGACTATCAACATATGATTGTGGTCTTTTCTTTTTTCTATCAAGCATCTTCATATGACCACCTTTTCTCTTCTTTGTACCCTGCTCTGTCACATCCACCTTAGCAAGTACCTTTGCTGTGTCTTCTTTCTTTGGAGTTTCTTCAACAACCCTCTTCTTTAAACTCTTTTGATCAGGGTCTTTTACTCCTTCATTCATCTCTTTAATCCTTCTTTCATCCTTAGTGGAACCAACAACAGTGAAACTTTCATCAAACCTTTTTACTTTCTCATATAAAGCTTGTATGTCTTCAAAAGTTTTGTTCTTCAGGTCTGAGTGTTTCTTGTTTCCAACATGTTTCAAATAAGTCATTATTTGGATTCTATAACTGAGTTTATTTAGGAGGTTATTCTGATTGCAATAGCTCTTTGTTCTACAAGAAACCTTCTTTGAGCTGCAATTGTATCATGAAGAAACTTTGCTCTCTCTTCCACAGTGAACCGCTCTCTCTTTTCATTTTGAAGTCTTAGAGCTAGAAGTCTATCAGCTTCAATTCTTGCTTGGATAAAATCATACTCATTTGAAAGGGCAGTCTTTATTGCTTCTTCTTCAGCTAGCTTTTTAACTTCTTCTTTTGCTTCCCAATCTTCTTGTACCTTTCTAGCCATCTCTTCATCCCTAGCAAGTTGATTAAACTTCTTTTCAGCTTCAGGAATACCTTCAGATTCAGTGTCAGACTCATCTTCCTCTTCAATTTTCTTTTTCCCTTTATCTTTTAGATCAATCTTTGGAAGAGGCTTTAATGTCAATAATGATCTGGTTGAAGTAGGCCTACGTCTCTCAGTCTCTTCAACATCCTTAAGCTCTACACCTTTCTCCTTTTCTCTTGAAACTGCTTTGGCTTGGCTCATGTTGAGAGAACTGGCAATAGTTTCATCATCTCAAACATTGTTGAGTTGTTGTTGGGTGGTTTTCGAGTAGCACTTCTTTCTTTACTTTGATCAACAGTGCCCCTTCATATGGGCTAACGGTTACATATCTTTTTCCTTGTACTGGTATTAACTTTGGTTGTCAGTACTAACATTTGTTTATGTCAGTACTATCTTTTTCTTGTCAAAGGTAACTATAACTAACCTTCAGTACTAACTGCTTCTTCTGCACTCTCTTTCTTTTCATTCACTACATCTCTTGTCCTCCACACTTTTGAACATCTTCTGTATCCATTCTAGTCCAATGTATCATCAGGAAGCTCATCAAATAATGGATCTTTATGGACTGAAGGTTCAACTTTGGCAGATTTCCTCCCCTGTTTGGATACGACTATTTTGACATCAGTTTTTCTTCAAGGATTTCTTTCCGGCCATCTTTGCTTCAAGGAGACCCTCTTCATCCAAGCTCTTGTGGTGGTGATATACAGGTTTGGCTTCTTATTAAGCTTCTTGATTTGTGCCTTCAGTGTTAATTTCCTTAGATTGATGTGTAACCTGTTGTATCACAAAGAGATACAAATAAGATCATACACACTTTGGAGTGTCATGGTAACCCTCTTTCCCTGAAAGGGATCTTTCAATGGATGACCTGACCTCCTTGATTCCCACCCAATATCCTATGGATGGAATCGGGGCTATGAGTAGTAGGTGTTAGGTCTAGGTGAAGGGTCAGACTGAGGTCCTCAAACATGAACTTTCACTTGGCGGAGGGAGGAAAAGGTGTAGGTTGTGTGTTCAGATGGTCTTTCTGAGAGTGGCACCCTCATCCTCAGTTAGTTGTACCAACATAGAAGCAAATAAAGGTGTGACTTTCCCCTGAAAAAATGTTTACCCTTTTTAACTATAAAAGGAGTAAACTTTATTGTCAAAGAATTTAAAAGGACTAATAGTCTTAAAGGTAATGTACTTGCATTAGCGTTTTCTAAAAAGATTGTAAGGAAACATTGGATACATAACATACTTTTCTTTGCATCAAAATGTACATTAAGCATACAAGCAAAAAATTATAATGTATGAAAAATTATATT
Source organism: Tanacetum coccineum (assembly GCA_026074375.1). Classification (NCBI taxonomy): domain Eukaryota; kingdom Viridiplantae; phylum Streptophyta; class Magnoliopsida; order Asterales; family Asteraceae; genus Tanacetum; species Tanacetum coccineum. Next base: position 28,923 of record BQNB010032545.1, on the reverse strand, counting down.
CTGATTAGATTTAAGCAAATTTACTGCAGTGCAATGTTTGTGGGAATTTGATCCAAGAGGTGTGCTTTTTGAATCTAATTATAATGAGTCATTGCTATGGAATAAGAAATCTCCTTTGGGTGTGAAAAACAATGACTTTGTTAAAATGTTTAGAACTGTTAAATCCCCCTCATTAACCACATGAAACTGTATTGCATCAAATATAGCCTGATTTGGTAGAGGAATCTAAATCCCATCAGCATCATAAACAAGAAGTTCACTTCTTATTGATGCATTAGAGATAGGACACAGGCTTGTCAGTTACTGTGACTATAAATACCTAACATTATTGATTATATTAGATTTAGCAAACATCCTAAACTGGCCTCAGACAAATGTAGTAGAGACCACTGACACATACAGTGAGAGCATAGTGAATGGGCTTGCGCCATGAAGTCAAAACCTCATGAAACACCGAAATTCCTAGCAGTTTTCCAAATATGCGACCATGTTGTATTTAGGGCACGATTCAAGAACAACCATGATTGGAGATCGTCGGTGAGTGAGAGATTATGACTTGAATGAAAGAAAGTATTTAAGAGAGATTACGTGAGGTGAATGTTAAATTGAGATCGGTTTTATATTAGAGAGATTTAGCGAACCTAATCAAAAGAAACAGTTTCAATTTACACTTTATACAACTCGGCGTGGTATTTTAATCAAAGTCTCTATAGCGGTACTATCTTTACCCAACGGTACTAAATTTACACTGTTAGTACTAACTTTTGCCAACCAAAGAATGAACAACTTTGGCAATAGTAGTGCTTCAGTACCATCTAAAGCTCTTCCCAATGACTCTTTAAAACCCAATTAACTTCTTAAAATTCGTCACTTATGGTTAAAATGCGTCTGCACACCTGAACATCTTCATACAAAATATACAACACATTCATAGCTGCTCCCCTTAACTAATGCAGCTTTGATTGATCATCCAATTGTAACAACCAAGAATTGAAACCTGCTACTTCATATGCCTTGGTTAGTAGATCAACTACATGTCATCAGTGTGTATTTTAAGCACCTGATAAGCTTTTCTTATCATAAGGATCCCTTATGTAAGGGTGCCTCGATGGCATTATGCTTTGTTTTGGAGTGATATACTGGATTCTTTATAATGCATATTGTACTTTCATTATCAATGTAGATCTTTGTGTTCATGAAATTGAAACCATAGTCTAACATTTTGAATTTTGAATCCATATAACTTGCCCACAGCAATTTACAGTAGCAACATATTCTGCCTCTGTAGTAGAAGTAGCCACAATTGTCTGCTTTTTGCATTGCCAAGAAATAAGTCTCCTGCCAATAAATTGACAACCTCCTGTTGTGGATTTCCTGTCAAGATTTGCTCTAGCATAGTCACTATCTGAGTAGGCTTCCAGGTCAAATGAGGACACTCTAGGATACCAAAGGCCCAGTTTGGGTTTGCCCTTTAGATACCTAAAGATTCTCTTAACAGCACTTAGATAGGAAGTTCTTTGATTGACCTGAGACTAGAACATCACAGACTGCAAAAAACATAATATCAGCTAGAACAGTCAAGACATTAAAGAAACAATCATGGAATATATAAAGATGTTAATCACATCAATAGCTTCCTCCATCCTTGACTAAAGGCTTCTAAGGTCTTAATTTGGCGTTACTAGCAGTCGTAATACAACAAAATCAAACATTCTTCAGGATTTCTGCAACATACTTATCCTGATTATAAAGTATAGCATCTTCTTTCTGTTTGACTTGGTAATCCAAGAAGAAGGGGAGGGGTGGGGGGGGGAGAGGGAAAAACCCTTTTTCCCCCATTGGTATCATTGAATCTACTCTTCATTTATGCCTCAAATTTCATCACACAAGATGTCTTTGTAGAACCAAATATAATATCTTCCACATAAAACTTGTACTTATATTGATATATGTATGTCCTTCTTAATGGAAAAGAGTCTTTGTCAATTAGGTCTCTTCGGTTATCCATTCTTTAGCAAGAAAGCTTGATAAAGTAGCATACCAGCTTTGGGAGCTTGGTGTAAGCCATAGAGAGATTTCATACTTTGTATCCTACTTAGGATACTTAGGATCTATAAAACCTAGAGGTTGAGACACATAGACCTCCTCATCAATTTTGCCATACAGGAAGGCACTTTTCACATCCATCTGATAGACTATGGAATCCCCATGTAAGGAAGCAAGATTAAAAAAGATACTATTGGCTTTAATCTTGAACAGGAGCAAAAACCCTCATCATATACTATGTCCCTTGTGCAACTAACTTGCCATATTTCTTAACCACAACCTCTCTTTCTTTTCTTATTTCTATAAACCCATTTTGTTCCAATTGCCTTCTTCCCATAAGGCAAATCTACAAGAATCCAAACTTTCTGAATCTTGAATTGCAGCAGTTATTTTGCATAACATTACCCCAATGTCATCTTCATGTGCTTCAGAGATCTTCTTGGGTTCATTTGAGACAAGAAACAAGCAAGATCAACAAATGCTGGACAGTCCTTATGATTAATTTCTCCTTTGCTCTTTTGATTAACTTACAAAAGTATGTAGGCTCTAGAACTTTTGGTCACTTTGCTTCTTGTTTGAACTGCTAATTGTGGATCTCCAAGAATTAGAGTTGAAGGATGAATAGAGTTAATCCTTGATGTGGGAATAGGACTGACATTCACAACAGGTTCTAAATTTGTGAAGTCAGCCACTGCACCCTCATCATCATAAGATGAATTGGTAAAAATACCATCAGTAGGATTGTCATAAATTTCCTCAAGTGCAGGTATTTCTGAATCATCTTGGTCAGTATTAGTTAGATCAGTGAAGGATAGTCCATCCTAGGACTTGCCAGTACTAATATGTGTGCTTTGCAGTATTAATTTATGTTAGTACTGATAGCTAGCAGCTCCTGCTTGAAGAAGAAATACGTAATTTCTTGGCAAATCCTTCTAAGAGCTTCAGCTACATCATTAGCTCTTGTTCTTCGCCTCTTAAGTATTTCAAGCTCATACCAAAAGACTGATCATCCTTATCTACTTGCTTGAAGTCAGGATGCTTGGTAGGTTCTTTACTTGCTTTGAGCTCTTGACTGTTGAAGTATAAGAAGACCATATTGGCAGTACAAAGTAGTCTTGAGCAGATTCAGCTTCTTGTGGAGAATCACCTGCATCAATATTTTCTTTTGTACCTGCATTTTGATTAGCTTCTTGTGGACCTGCATGTTTGTTAGCTATATGCAGATTATGGAATAGCTGATGATTGTGTAGGGTACTGCGGAGGTGAAACATTGGATACAAAAGCAAGAGGATCAATAGCATGTTGATTGTATCTTTCCAACATTATCTCGTTCTTATTATCATGTGCCTCGTGTTCCTTCAAGTAAGCATACAACTGATCATAGTAAGATGTTTTCAATCCTCTGTTTAGTTTGACTACAGTCACGAATCTACCCATTCAGGCAACATGTTGTTTACAAATTTTAAGTTAAGCTGCATTTTAGGCATAGTCATCTTATGCTTCTCATGTCGTTAATGAGCTTTGTAAATCTGACATAGTATTCGTGGGGAAGTGTTCAAATTCATCATATAGCCGTGATTCACGTTCATCTTTTGTTAACTCAGAACCTTACAAGAGCATCTTCACATTATCTCAAATATCTTTGGCGTCAATGTAATGGTTAATAAGTGTGTAGATGTCTTTTGGTAAACCTTGAAGTAGGATATTCATTGCACGAATGTCAGCTTTATACCTCTCCTTTTCTTCTGGTGTAAGGTCTGCAAAGACTCTATCCCGTTTTAGACCTAGATGAAGTGCACCTCAACACCTTCAGCAAGAGTTTCTTTGAACTTTCCCATCTTAAATGGACCTTCATCAATAGACTAAAGTATGTTCTCCCCGTTATCTTTTCCCTTACAATACAAATGAATACGTTGTTTCCAAGACTCAAAATCAGACCTATCAAGCATTGGTGGGCGGGTATCAGAACCAGCACTTTGGATATCTTCAGAAAGTCTAAAGTTTGAATATTTTCCAAGTATTAAAAACAATAGCTCAAACCGCCGGCTCTGTAACCAAAACGCTGCCTGTTACCAAATCGCTGCCTAGTTACCAAACCACTATCAAATTACCAAACCACTGCTAACTCAACAAACCGCCAGAGTTTAGTTCAGTAAACCGCTACATGGAATAATCCTTCAAAACCTGTCATAAACCGCTATGGATAAACTGTTGTCTAATTAAATTAATCTAAGGTAAACCGTTGTTTAGAGAAATTACATAAAACCGCTGCCAGAAAACCAAACTGCTATAGTTTCTCTCCTAAACCGCTGTCAAAAGTATAATCTTGAAAAACCTATAAACCGCTACCTAGCAAACCGTTATAAAGAAAAATTACCAAATCGCTGCCTAAAAATCAAACCACCAGAGGTTTGTTTCATAATTCGTTATGAAAGGAATAAATCTTCAAAACCTGTAAACCGCTTTCTATCCAAACCGCTATCACTAAAAGACAAACCACTGTCACTTTCCTATTTGACAAACCGCTACAGAATAAGACAAACCGCTGTCAAAGTAAGACAAACCTCTGTACTGTACTTACTGACAAACCACTGTATACAGTATTTTTCTGACAAACCGCTGCGAAGAAATAGGAACCAGTGTACCAAATCGCTGCCAAGAAAAAAAATTATTATTTCGTACAAAAACACCTAAAAATCACCCTTTTGAATGTTTTTGCTTGATTTCTTTTGCACAACTAAGAACTACAAGGTTCTAACTACTACAAACACCTAAACTTTAAGACCATAAAGATCAAAATCTAGGAGAAAAATAGAAAACAAGATAAAACCTTAAAAAGTACACTTTTTGATCTAAACTAAGCAAGAAAATGCACATACACACGATCTAATCATCCTACGAGCTTTGATCCCAATTGTAGGATATTGGATATCATAGCACGATGGTAGATTATGGGTTTGGCCAAATCTTAGAGAGAGAAAGACTAGAGAGAAAAGTTCTAGTGAGAGAAAGTGAATGCTTGTATTATGAAATGACCAACCACCTCTTCTATGCGTTGGAAGAGGCTTATATAATGTTACACAAAACCGGCCCATGGGCCTTGTAATGGGCTTATGTGTGGGCTTTAATACCCGACCCATTACCGTATGTCATACGATTAACTACTAACTACGAGCTATGATAAATTATAAAATACATGGGGTGACCGAATCTTTTTCATAAATGTAACAGTTTCCTTATCAAATATTGTGTATGCTTTTGTGGTTTGAGAATATCCTAAAAAGGTTCCGTTGTAAGACTTAGACTCATGCGCGATATTAGTTCCTATTTGACATCTACAACCAAAGACTCTAATATATCTTAAAGATGGCTTTTTATCCCTGATAATTTCATATGGTATTTTGTTTAAACCTTTTCTAACATATGTTCTATTCTGAATGTAGATTGTGGTATTGAAAGCGTAACACCAAATTTTTTGTGGAATGGATTTCCCGCTTATCATTGCACGACTAATCTCTTGTAACGAGTGGTTTATCCTTTCAACAATCCCATTGTTTTGAGAAGCGCTAGGAACACGAAGTTATGAGACATTCCATGTTTTTCACAAAAGTCCCCAAATTGCACATTATTTGTAAATTCACTACCATGATTTGCTCGGACCGACACAATTGAACAATCAAGTAGGTTTTGCACTATTTTCTTAAGGCTTTAAATTTTTCAAAAGCTTCGTTTTTAGATTTCAAAAATTGTGTCCAGGTTTATCTTGAGTAGTCATCAATCATAATCAAAGTATAAAAGTTACCTCCGTAACTTGAATAGTTGATGGACCAATTAAGACAATATGAGCAATGTCTAAGACTCTTTTACTTGACACTTTGTTTTTAGATTTTTGGTTAGCATGAACTTGAGTTTTTATTTTGCAAATGTTAAATGAGTGATTGTCAAACATCATTATAGGCAAATTATTAACAAGCCCTTTTGAGGCTAGGTCTTGGATTACCCTTATGTTTAATGCCCTAATCTACGATGCCAAAGAGTTAAGGGATCTATTATGGATGCAAGGCAGAAAGTGTTTTTAGTGACGATGTTCATACTGCAAGTATTAACTAAGCTATGTTTATCAATGCGATGCGTAATTTCACAAAAAACTTAAAGGGGAGTAACCTTCACTGATGTATTTCTTATGGTAAGTATAGGGCACATAAATCGTGCTTGACTTAAGTGCAACTTCATTGTTAGTGATATTGACATTCCAAGAATCTACTTGAGGAAGATGATTCCGATGTGCCTATAAAATAAACATGAAACTCAAACTCTCGGTCCCCATTGTCTTTTAGGTCCATTGAGGTTAACATAAAACATTTCCAAGTTATACATTCTTGGATCTTAAAGCAAGATGCTTATTATCTCTAGACAAAACTTAAAGAGCATTGATAAAGAGGTATTTTGAAAATGAGGCTCACTTCTATGATGTAAATTTGTCTTATGAAAGTTTTGGTATGTGTAAGAGTTGTCTTTCTTATAAAAGGACTTGTGATCTTGATCATGATGTGTTGGTGATAAAAAGGATTTCTTCTGTAAGATAGTGGTCGAGGTTTTCGAAAGGGGATTCTTTGATTGTAAGAAGACTTAGGTTTAGATTTGTTAGCTGCACTTTGAGAAATCAGGTTGTAAAATATTTTCATGCTCTCTTTACTTAGAATGGGAAATTTAAGGCCATAAGAGTTGTCACAATTTGTTTGAGGAACTATAGGCTTAGAGTGATAACTAATAAAGTTATTCTTATTAAGTGGTGTTAATAGACCTGACATGTTATCCAAAGCATTTTTATTCTTCTTGAATTATGAAAAGTTAATAATCGTGTTTTGAAGCTTAGACATATCATTTTTCAATGAGGCAACTGTATGTGTTGTTTTTCATAATTCAAGCATGGTTCAATCACCTCTTTGACTTTGACATCCTTTTTAATTTTGGCCTCAAGTTCTTTTGATTTATTGGTGAGTTTATTTATTTCTTCTTGCAAAAATCGTTTTTCCTTTAACAAAGCTTTAATCCTTTTTTATAAAATCTTCGTTTAACTCTATGAGTGTACAATTACCATTCTCTAGGTTTTTTTGTACTTAAAGATTTATTTGAACATGAGAGATTTAGATGTACCTTTGGAGATCCGGCTGCCATAGGACATGTTTCTTCACGCTCATCTTCACTGCTATCTTTCTAGGATTCTTCGAAAGTGTTTTTTATCTTATTTGTGGTGATGTTCATGATGACTTGTATATCTTCCGGAGGACTTACGGTTCTCTTGAGCCATGGATCTTTACTCAACTTTTTCAAAAAACGGAGTTTAGGATTTCAAATTTTTGAAAAAGAAGTTTTCAACTCAAAGTGACTTCTCGGGAAGGCTTTAACGCTTAAGAACTTGAGTAAACTAATCTGATACCAATTGTAGAACCGTAGAGGGGGGTGAATATGGTTTTTTTTACTTCTTTAAAGTTTATAAAGATTCAAGTCTTGAAAGAACCGAGTGATGTACTAATCTACTTTGTAATATGATCAAAGAGTAGATAGAGATGGAGAGAGACACACAATGTATACTGATTCGAGAAGGGGGGTTTAGTCCTTCTGTACGTCTAGTTGTGAATCCACGACTCTGATAAAATACTAGTATAATCCTTATGGTGGACTATAAACCGTATTAAAATTTAACTCCATCGACTTTCAACAAAGCTCAGCGCTCAACATAACAGAAGAGTTAACTACCTATGAAATTCCCCGCCCTTTGGAATCCACCCCTAAGAACCCGTGATTCGACATAAACCTATCACTCTAAAAGGCCATACAACCTTAGGAAGCTTATCAAACCCCAACTAGATCCCTATATCTAGCTTGAATCCCATGAATACAACACTTTCCCTTTAACAACTTGATTAATGAAATATAAATAGATGGTGAATCCAAGTCCTAAACCTAGCCTAGAGACTCGATTCTAAGAAATGGTATGAGAAAGAAGACCCTCGATAAAACACACATGTATGGGATTTTAGGTACTTGTGGGCCTCTTGGAAATATGTGTTCACTTTAATAGAATGATAGATTGAGAAGATTAAAAAAACTCAAAAGGGTTAAACCCAGAGGATTAGAGGATAGAAAAGAGAGAAAAAATGTTTGGCAAGAAGTGAGGAATACAAAGGCCAGGGGGGGTATTATAAGGCACGAAACCCAAAAATGGGAAAATGAAATTCGCAGTCTGACGCACGGGCCGTACCGTCATCGTGTGGCCAGCGCGCCAAGAACGACGAACCCATTTTTTTATACGTATTTTGTGCTTTTACTACCCGCTCTTGTTAAAGTTGTTGATAGAAATAATGCTAAAAAACAGTTATTAACAATTTTCGACCACTAACGTTTATGATAATCACAAACTGAAAAAACATCAAATAAAAATTAAATAAAAACAAGTAATTAGTAGTAAATTATCATTTTGAAAATATAATCACTTAAATGTATGAATAAATAAATGCTTAATGCATTTTATGATCAAAATAATTTTATTTAACCTCACATTTAATAAAAATATCACAAATATTTTTTTAACTTAAACAAACATTTTTAGATTTGAAAGAAATGGTTTTATTTCAATAAATAATTTTTTTTTGAATTTAAATTTTCTAACTAAAAAACGGCTTAGAAATGTTCTACGAAACTCCTCCCCACAAAAGATCAAAAAAGGGAGCGTCCAGGCAGGGCGGCCCCCTTAAATATAAGAGAGTCGTCCCCTAATTATTAAGAGGGACCGGCCAGAAAAAAGATTCCCCCTCAGATTGCCATAAATATCTATGACTAATTCCCCACTACTGATTTTTTCATCTATTGCACATAGCATCAACTTTCTTTATGTTCTAAATCAGTATATACCCTCCTACAATCCTTTGATCATTTAATCAATGAATAGCTTTATTGCCATGTGATCCAAGCCTTAATTCCTCAGGTGAAAAGAAGAATCTTCATTTATCAAGTCAAAAGGTTGTTATAGTTTAGTTGGTAGTGTTATGAGTTGTGTTAGATTCTAGTAAACCATTTATGTATATTGAGATGTGTGTATTGTAGTTGTGTACAATAGTTAGATTGTGGTGATCATTGAAAGTATAGTTAGATCGTAGTGATCATAGTAAGTAGTGTAGATTGGTGTATCAATAGTATGTCTTGGCGAAGTGAAGTTGTGAAGAACTAACAATTGTGAAGCAATAAAAGTGTGAAGTGAAGCAAAGTTGTGAATTGGTTGAAGTAGCATGAATAGAAGTTGTGATAGGATTGTTTCAAGCTAGGATTAGGGAACTCGAACATTTGGCTTAAGTGTCAAAATTAGTGTAGCTAAGGTTGTGTACGGTTTTCTCTGCTAAGGGAGTTTGTTGACATAGTGAAGAGAACTCTCAAGTTTGGTGCAACAAGGAGTGGAGTAGGGCGAAAGAGGTGCTACGATACGAACCACTATAAATCCTTGTGTTGTGGTTTTGATCTTTCTAAATCTTATCTCTTGTCCTTAATATTTACTTACATATATTTACTTACTTGTATTGTTCATATTGTGCACATATTGAGATCACATAAAGTCGAATCTAAGTTTTTATAAACAAACATAACATTAATTTAAAAAGCGGTAAACTATTCAACCCCCCTTCTAGTTTTCCACAATTGGTATCAGGAGCCATGTCAAACAAGATTTTTAAAATATATTGTATTTTAAAACTTGAATCGATCTATGGAATCGGAAAAATATTGAGAAGGGCAATCTATGCAAAGACCACCACTATTTGAAAGTGATGGATTCATTTATTGGAAAAATAGATTTGAAACTTATGTGAAATCAAAAGATCTAGATCTTTAGCATATTATTACCTATGGTGATTTTCCTCCTATTCAAAATAATCTCGAAACTAAAAAGGATGAAATAGTACCGTTTGATAAACAAAACGATGATCTTAAAAAGAAACTTGCTAAAAATAATGAAGCCAAAATGGTGATTTATAATGCTTTGCCACGTAAAGAATATGAAAGAATTTTTATGTGTAAAACCGCAAAAGAAATTTGGGATACTCTATTAATAACTCACCAAGGTAATAGAAGTCAAAGATAATAAAATAGATCTTCTTATTCAACAATATGAACAATTTACGATTACGGAAGATTAATTGATAGATAATGCTTTTGATAGATTTAACACTATTATTACTAGTCTAAAAGCACTTGATGAAGGTTTTTCTAGCAAGAATTATGTTACGAAATTTTTTAGGGCACTTCATCCTAAATGACGTGCAAAGGTTATGGCTATTAAAGAATAAAAAGGATTTAACATCTCTATCACTTGACGAACTTATTGGAAACTTGAAAGTTTGTGAAGTAATAATAAAGAAAGATTCCGAAATGGTCAAAGGAAAAAGAGAACAAAATAGATCTCTTGCTTTGAAGGCCAAAAAGGAATCAAGTGATGAAGATAGTTCGACTTCTGATAGTGAAGATGAAGAATATGCCATGGCCGTGAGAGATTTCAAGAAATTTTTTAAAAGACAAGGAAGATTCGTAAGACTACCACATGATGAAAGAAAGTTATCCTAAAGAAATAAAGACGACAAAATGGCAAAAGCGAAAGAAAATGTTTTAAATATAGAGATCCAAACCATCTCATCGGGGAGTGTCCAAAACTATCAAGAAACTACAATCAAAGAGATTTCGTCGGAGGATCATGGAGTGATAGCGACGGAGACAAGGAAGAAAAGACTAAAGATGAAAAATGTCTTATGACCAATGCATCCAGTGAGGTACTTTTCGAAACCAAATTTTTTAGTGATGACCAATCATCGTTAGCTGAAAAAGACTTAGATAGTGAATATATTAGATTATGCAAAGTAGGTCTAAAAGTCATGGCTTAAAATAAATCACTAAAACAAATTAAAAATCAATTAGAAAATGAAGTACTAGAACAAAAAAATAAATTGTCTAGATTGGAAAAGGGTAAGGAAGTCGATGAAAAATGTAAAATATGTCAAGACCTTAGGTTTGAAAATGAAAAGCTTAATGAAGAAATTTTTAAGCTTAATCAATTTAATAATAGTAGTCAATCGCTAAATCTTCAAAAACCTTCCGACGATAAATCCGGTCTAGGATTTAATTTTACCAAAGGATCAACTAGTGAGACTAAACCAGTAAATTTTGTAAAGTCACAAGAGGTTAAGTCTAAAAAAATAGTAGAATTAAACTCAAGCCCAAGACCAAAATTTATGCTTATAAATAATACTAAAATTCCTATTGCAAGTGACGACGAAGTAAAACGTTTTTATAAACCTTCCTTAAAACCCAAAGTCGGATTTACTAAACCAAAAATGAGATCTAAAACCCCTCCTCCAAAAAGAGCTAATAATCCTCAACCTTGGTCAAAAACACCACAACCTAGAAGAGATCAAGTTATACAAAATTACCCTAATAATAATCATTCAATATGGAATTATTCACAACAACCAAACTTCTCTCCGTGGGGAATATGTCCACCCTATATGTATCCGAATCAAATGCAACATAGACAAATTATGTCTGGGACTAACAATTTTGGACCCATGAGACATTAGGGACCAAGTGGTTGAGTAGTTACAACATTCTAGTAGAGTTGTTCATGAACATTTCTTAGAATCCGACGAATGAATACATTCTTAAAATCTTATGACGGTTTTACCAAAAGATTTATCCTTCAAAGCTTACTCACTTGAAGATGTTGAAGAAAACATATTGTAGGCAAAGGTATGTCTTCTTTCCAAACTTTTTAGAACTTATATTATGTGTTAAATGTTAAATGACTATATATTATTATGCTACATTTAGTATATGTTAAACACATATGTTATAGTTAATAGAATATAATTTGAGCTTGTGGAAATAGTATAGTCACTAGAAATGCCATTTGTTTATCTTCTAGAATGAAGAGAATTTGTTCATTATGAACTCATCTCTCATGTAGTTGAATTAAGATTCTTTACATACCTTTATAAAATGGAAATCTTCTATGTCCACTAGTAGCGAACTCACGTAGATGAAGAAAAGTGAGTTAGTAGGTAATTATTAACATAGAAGTATGATTAGTTTTACATCTTACGCCAGAAAGGCATGATATCAAAACACTATAGATGAAACAAACTTCCTTCGACTACGACGTCTGCCTCGTCTACACGTCTACAATCATCTACCACTATCAGAACCATTTTATCAAGTTTTGACTCCATTCCATTATTATATCATCACGTATTAATCATCTCTCAAACACTCCAAATTGTGACAATTAATTATTTCATCCGAAATCATTAATTTATTCAATTGACAAGAAGTTGATTGAAAACGTCACTAAATCCTCGTTAAATCTTCTCTTGGCTTGACAACTTGATTATCTCATCCGAAGTAATCAAAGTACTTATAATTAACGAAAGGTTAATTAAAATGTCAATTAAATTTCGTCAATCATCTCTAAACCACCTCTCGATCCAAAAATCTTGACAAATTAATTATTTCATTGGAAATTATTTAAGTTTACTTAACTTAACGAAAAGTTAATTAAAAGTGTCAAGTATTTTTCTCTCGTCTTCAACAACTATATTATCTAAAATAATATTGCTAGTAGCTCCTGATGTATTTTGTGGAGTTTGATCTAGGCTGATATAGGATTATAAATAACAATGACCATAAATACGAATTTGCATAGCGGAAATAGGATAAGAACAAAGTTATTTTAACAAGGTTTTTCATTCCATACATTCCATACAAGCCCCAATTCTACTTGATCAATAGTAGAACGGTTACCTACCTATAACAGGATTAAAGACCTTAAGGCTACACCAAAACTCTAGATGTCTACATTGTACCAGACACACATGAAACTATGTCTAGGGATCTCTTTATATATATAGTCCAATCTAGGCTTACAAGGAAAACTAATTGTATTAGAAAACTAAATCTTCCTAATCTTTATCTTCATATCTTTGATCAAATCTTTTAGAATCTTCATGTACTCTTACATCTTGTAGAATTCCATAATGTTGACTTTGATCCTTTTGTTTTCCTTTTGTTTCATTCTTGTTTCATTGTTTTATATCATCAAATCAATATAATTCCCAACAATCTTCCCCTATTTGATGATTACAAAACCAACAATCTTCCCCTTAAATTGAAATCTCCATGCCACTATATTTAATAAGTTGCAAATCATATCTCTGTACTCTTCTTCCCTTTTTTATAATAATCCAATAGGGGTCTTATGAAGAAATGCAACTTGGATCTTTACAACTGTAAACCATATATCACACTACCAATCTAGCCTTCCAATGACTCAAATTACCCTCCATGACGCATAATAAGATAAATGAATTTAAGTAGTAGAAACTTAAACTAGCAGTAGTAATAATGACTAGCAGTAGTAATGAAAACCTTCCCCTCAAGGGGTGCATGAATATATCCTGATGGTTAAACACTTTGGCAATTAAGCTTCCCTTGAAACTAATATGTTAACCATCTTTTGAATCTCAAATTCTGTAGGCTTTTTGTAATGGTTACTGATGGAGAAAACTCAGTATTACAAACTTGATGTAGAAGTAGAATAACCTAAACTTGTGTCTTATGTCTTGTACTATCAACGTGACTCCAAACTCATACCTGCTATGTATAAGTATACCACAATCTCTTGACAAAATCCTCATCTTTAATAAGACACTGAGTACTACAACGTAACTCCTTTAAGTGATAGCAAATGTGCGCATTGAACACCATAAAAGAAATCACACATTGCTAGATTTTGAAAGTCTTCATCAATACCGTATAAGCACGAACAAGTTATATTTAAAAGTTTGCCAGATAACTTTTAAGATATGATAAGAACACGTACCTGTGAAACTTTACTTCGACTTCAAATAAGTGATAAATAATCATCTTCGTAACCAATTAATTTAAATAATCCCAAAAATGAGCCATTAAACATTTAAACCAAAATTAATCTGTGTGTTGTCCAACTATTCTCTAATACCAACCAAGAACCAAAACCATTCTTTATCCGATATCTGATAGAGCAAGCAGTAGTAAAAATGTCAAACAGCAATAACATTCTATTAGCAGCATTACTCAAATACGTTTAGCAACATTAATCTTGTATTCAAACCCAAACATGCTTTAAACGTAGCAGTAATTGTACTTTTATCTTAGCAGCAGAAACATTCCTTGGGCAGCACTAAATATACATACGATCGTGTACATCCAAGACCTATTTTGTTATTCCTCAACTTTATCCCACGTTATTTCTTTCAATAATCCGGCCCACATTTATCTTGCACACAACGATCTAACCATTAAGTACATAGTCCAAATATTAAATATAGATATATATAACTTTGAGTACCTTAATTTTTCTCATAGTTGTAAACCTAAACACTCTAAACCATCCGCCCCCATCAATTTTTAGATCCAGTCAACAAAAATAGTCTCACCTTATCACTCCAATAAACAATCGAACCACCCTTCAAACATATCTGCTTATTCGAATCTCGCAAACACAGAAGACTACAAAATCTGAGATCTATACTTTTCTTTTGTTTGAGTCATTTGGTTGTTTGGGGATGGAGTTGGAGTTGTTGTATATGTAATGATGGGATTACAATAGGTAGGTTATGGATTTGTGAGGTTTGTATATTGTGTTTGGTCTTACGGCAGTTCTCTGTTCTACACCTCTTTTCTGTTCGTCTTTGACTCTGACTCGGTGAGTTAGACTCGGTAAATACTGAGATGACATGATTGTTTCTTCCTCTTGGACAGCTTGCTCAACTAGATCTTGATAAAGGTTTTGTGATTTCATCAAATGGCTATTTGGACTCGCAATCCTTATGAAATAAGGACACGTATTTTCTTGAAGCACATCAAGTGTAGCTTGAGTAGGGTTTTTTGATATAAATTGTCTTTTAAGAATCATATTACTCAACGAACAAGGCTTACAATACTTTCCTAAGTTATCGTGATCTTCAAAAAAAATAACTTATACAAATCTTTTACAAAAATATCTCATACTTATCCCGTAAGTAATCTTGATAAACAATCTTCATCTTTATCCTTTCTTTTGTCTTTATCCTTCTGACAGTAGAAACTCTTCTAGCAGTTGTAATCTTTCAGCAGTTGTAACCAGCAGCATTAACTTTTATACCAGCAGCACTAACTTAGCAGCAGTAACTTCCAAACAGCTTCAAAAAGTCTTTTAATCCCAACAATCCTCCCCTAAACTTGATGTTCATCTTCTGAATCTTCAAGTTTCTTGATTAAAAGCTTTATCTTTACTAGGAGGATGCATTCAAACACTTCCAGGATTCTTGAGCTGTTTTGTCATGAGCTTAAGAAGCTGATAACACATTTCATTCCAATGGTCAGCTTGAAGCTTCTTGTTGAGCATTTCTGTGATTGTTGCAGGTGTAAGTGGATATCTCTTTTCTACCAGCATAAAGATATGCAGATTTTGAAATCTCACAAAATGTACTCCACTTGAAGAAAATAGCTTCCAAACTGTCACTTTGTGTCCTTGTAGATTCCTCCACACTTCACTTTCTACATCAGGTTTAAACATCACTTTCAGATCACCCCCTAACACTCTTTCATATGCCTCCTCTGGCAATGTTAACCCATGCTTAGCTTTAACCAACTTCCAGAGAGTTTCCAAGTCTTCTCTCATAATATTCTGAAGCATCTGAATCATTGATGAGTACCTCTTTGAACTACCATCAGCTCTTATAATTTGAAAGTATCCCATCTTTCCTTCTTTGATGATTTTCTAGTCAACAATGATTGGAGGCTTAGTGGCTAGAGGTATGGCATCAATTGCTACCTCATCATCAGGAACTATCTCCATATGCTTTTTCATCTCTGCTTCTTCTTGATCATCATCTACTTTAGCTTTTACATTCACATCTAACTTCTGCTTCTTTAAATTTTTAGATTCAAGTTCTTCTCCTGCTCTTTTAGAACTTACTTCTATTCTTGTCTCACTACCTTTCACTAACTCTGTATCCATGTCTACAAATGTGTTTACTCTTTTCATTTCTTTGTCAAATAACATCTGAATATCCTCAAAGCTTTTGGTCTTCAATTGATTGTGCTTGTATCTAGCCATGTTTTTCAAATAAGTAGACATTATATTTCTCTTTTGAGCCTTAGTTGGTGGTTTTCTTCTCTGCTCTTCTTCTCCAAGTCTTGTAAAATGCTTCTTTCTTTTATTCATGAGCTCCACAAACAATCTTGACTTTTCTTCAATAGTCAATTCTCCTTGCTCTTCTGCTGTAATCTTGCAACTAGCTCATAATCTGCATCCATCATAGCTTGAACATTATCCCATTTAGCAATGTGTACATCTTCTTCTCTGTCTTGCAAGCTTCTCTTCTTCTTCTAATTTAGCATCTAATTGAGCTTGAAGTTTTTGAGCAAACTCCTTATCAAACATAATCTGATCTTTCTTCTTTAAAGGTTTTTCAAGCTTAACCATTTTTGCCTTGCCTTTGTCTTTAGCCTGTGGAAGTTATGATGGTTGTGAAGGTGATGTTGTTGTTGTAAATTCACTTGGTTCTTGAACTACAACCCCTCTAGCCTTGGGTCTTGTAACAGCAGTTGTAGTTGTTGTAGTAGTAGTTGTAACAGCCTTAGGTTTTATAGCTTTGATCTCTATTAAAGTCTGAGCCAAGGTCAGTTCATCAACAGTTGTTGTTGTAGTACTGTCAGTAGTAACTTAAGCAGTACTACCTACAACATTAGTAGTAGTAACTACTTCACCAGCAGTAGTAACTGGATCGGCAGTACAAACATCCTTTTCTACCATATCAACCTCTTTCTCTGCCATATCTTGTTTATTATCAAGAACACCAGTATCAAACATTAAATTATCACCATACCTCCCCTGAGTCACATCAACTAATGTACCTCTGCATCTTGGTTAATTTCATCAATTTTCCTCCCCTGTTTGGATGCATCTTCCTGATCACCTAAACCTTCATCTTCAGAGGAAACCACTCTTGCAGATATACCAACCTTGTATAATCTTCTGAGCCTGTGAGTTCTTGACCCTTTCTTCTTCTCAAGCTTATTTACTCTCCTTTTTAAACTATCAATCTCCAGTGCTTGATTGGTCTTTGTAGTCTCCAGAGCAAGAACTCTTTGTGATAAGCTGGTACAAAGTTCCATCAATTCATTTAGTTTTAGTCTATCCTCACCACTGAGTAGTGGATCATTGTAATGTGTAGGTACACTTGCCACATTTTCAGTATCATTAGTTACAGGTTCTATAGGACCACTAAGTTAAGGATCTTTAGTGTCTTTCCTCTGTTTCCTTCTAGACTGTTTCTTCTAGGGGTTTAGATGTTGATGGTTGAATAGTAGTGGGTGTATGATGGGAATCAGTTGGTATCTCTGAACCTTTACCTACTTGTTCTTGAGCTTGAACAGTCATGGTTAGAAATAAAGGTGTGTCCCTACCAGAAAAGTCTTTCCCCTACCTCTTCATGTTAGCAAAGACCTTCTTAGTGTGAGAAGGTGTAACATAAATCTCTTTATGTTTGGATATTCCTTCAACTTGTTTATCCAGGAACACTTGCACAAATCTTGGATACATTAGAAGCTTAACCCCACCCTCTAAGTTCTTCACGATATTATCAAAAATGTACTTGGAAAAGTTGAATTTTTAGTTTGTGGCAAGACAGATGACAGTAGAGGCCATAGTGCTACTAAATTTATTCCAAGCAGTAGTCTTAGCACTAAGGCATTGCAGAATTGTATGGATAAGAAATTTCCATTGAGGTGAAAAGAAAGCTTTATAGAATGTAAGCTTTTGTGTAAGATTTTCATACCCATGAGTGTCAGATGTTCAAAAATTGTAGCATTTGGCAGACATTCAGTACCTTCAGCATCTTCTAATTGAAGATCACTTCTTATACTTGTCTCAGTGATGATCACCTTCTTCTTATCCACTAGGGCTTGAATCTGCACTTCTCCATTAATAGTTTTCACCTTTGCAGTAGTCCAGAATTGCTCAATACATGAAGTATATATCGTGGGATTAACCGTTAATGGATATTTGGTAGGATATGCGTTCAAAAAATCCACAATTTGCTTGAATCCATCACTTTTAGTGGGTTTATCTAAGAATGCGACCATGTTGTGTGAACTAGCAAACTTTAGGGCAGCCATTGAAGTTGGGTTTTGATGATTAACAATGAAATTGAGTTAGGATTTATGATTAGAGAGTATAACAAGGATTGAAATCGATTAAGTGATTGAAATAAACCCTCAATCGAAGTATTTATGATAGATCTCCCTCAACGAGCATTACTTGTTGAAACTAGCGTAGTTTCTAAGTTAGACCTAACAGCATTAACTGACCCCGCACAGTAGTATGTAGTGTAGTATACCCAAGCCTGTAGTAAAGTTTAGGCCTGGCGTTTAACTTATCCTAGCAGTAGGAAGTTTTTGCCTATCTGCATTAACTAAAACTGGCAGTAGTGAAAGTAAGTAGTAAGTGGATGACTAGCTGCATTAATACTTTGAGTCTCCAGCATTAAAACTCCAATTTTCGTTCCAAAAAAGCATTTACCATCATCAATTTTGATTCTCACAAGCTCCTCTTTCTGTTTAGTCTCCACCATATTTCTTAATTCCCTTTTTTCTCACCATTTCACTCATCTGTTTTTATCACACAATCTCTTCGTCTGTTTTTATTTATATTATCTCTTAATTCTTTTTCTCACTGAATCACTCTGTCTGTTTTTATGTCACACATCTCTCTTTCTGTTTTTCATTCTCACCAATTCTCTTAATTCTTTTAGCTTACAAAGTCACTCTTTCTATTTTTGTTTCATACATCTCTCTTTCTATTTTTCAGCTCACTGTTTCTCTCAATTCTCACAGTATTAATTATACCAGCAGTAGTAAGTATAACTAACAGTATTAACTCAGCAGTATTAAGTATAACTAGCAGCACTAATTATACTCAGCAACAGAAACTTTTAAGTTATAAGTACTTACTCAAATTTCCATCCTTAGCAGCTTTTGCATTCCATTCCATCCTCATTTGTGTATAATCCACTGCAGATTTTTTACACAATTAACCTCCCTTAATCAGACTGCAGAGGTTAAGCATTCATTACTTGCAATCAGATATTGGAAATCTGCTTAACATCAAATGCTTTTGTAAGACATAATAAATCTGTGGACATTTTGATCTGTGTGAATCTTTATCATGAATAAGCTTCTTCTCATTAGAATCTCTGATAAAGTGATGCCTAATCTCAATGTGCTTTGTCTTTGAGTGAAAAACAGGGTTCTTCACTATGCAGATAATATCTTAATTATCTATTTGAATCTTGTCCTGCATATAGCTTATTTCCATTTCAATTAGTAATTAATTTGGATCCAAAGCACCTGTCCACAGCAATTGGAAACAGCTATATACTCAGCTTCAGTTGTGGAATTAGTAACCACAATCTGCTTCTTGCATTGCCATGAAATCAACCTACACCTTAGGAACTGACAACCTCCTGTTGTGGATTTCCTATCTAAACTTGCTCATGCATAGTCACTGTCAGTATATGCTACCATATCAAAAGGGTGAATCACTTTTAAGATCATTGGCCCAATTTTGTTGACCTTTTTTAAAGTATCTAAAGATCCTTTTCCAGCTTGAATGATTGTGAACTTTTTAGGACTTGACTTGGTATCACTTGCACAAGGCACATACTGTAAACATTATATCAGTCCTTGAAGAAGTTAGATACATAATGCGACCTCACAATCATGGATATATATACAGTGTTCATCTCATCTTGCTCCTTCTGCATATTTGAGCAAATGCTTATGGGGTTTCATGGGTTTGTGCTTGATGTTTTGACTCACTAAAGCCAAATATCTTCAGAATGTCCAGTCACTACTTGTCTTGACTTATAAAAATTCCCATCTTCCTGCTTCTTCAATTGTATGTCCTAGGAAGAAAATTTGATGTTTCCACCTATAGGAGCTCATTTTGAAACTTCTCATGTATCATCTTTTCATATTCCAGTGCATATTGACTTCTTTGTAGAGCCCAAAATGATAATCATCTACAAACACTTGAAACTAACTGTATAATCACCTTTATCCTTTTGATAAATAAAGTTTGTCTATCTTTCCCTCGCTAAAACCCATTGTCACAACTTAATAAGTTGACAAGGTTTCCATACAATCTTAAAGAGCTTGATGCATTCATAAGGCCATTTTCTACTTTGTATACTCTGTCAAGGAAAGTTTGGGTCTTCAAATCTGGTTGGTTGACAAGCTATAGGACTTCTCTCAAACTTACCCTAAAGAGAATAAGCAGTCTTGATATCCATCTGATACACCACAAAGTCTTTAAATGAGGCATAGGCTAAGAATAACCTGATTGCTTCAATTCTGGCAACTGGAGCAAAAACCTCATCATAGTCTATTCCTTCTTCTTATGTGTATCCTTGTGCAACCAATCTTGCTTTATTCTTAATCACAATACCTCTTTCATCTTTCTTGTTCCTGTACACCCATTTAGTACCAATGGCCCTTTTGGCATTAGGTAAATCCATCAAGGTCCAAACCTGTTGTAACTTGTTGGGAAATATATTTTGAGTTGATAAGACAAAACAATGAATGAAAAGGAAAAAGAGGGACTTAAATGACAATCATGGAATTCTTCAAGCTGGTGGAGGATATTCTACAAAAGATAAAAGATTCTAAAAGATATGATTCTTGAAGATAAAGATGAAGTTTATTAAAGAATTAAAAGATTTAGTTTCCTTATACAGTTATGTTTTGCCTTGTAAATCTAGATGGACTCTACTATATAAAGAGATCTCTAGATATAGTTTTCTGTGTGTCAAGATGTAAACACCAGAAAAGTATGTGTGTGTCTAAGCGTCAAGTCCTCTAAGCGGATGCCTAGGTTTGGTTGGTTTAGCCTTAAGGATCTTTGATTCCTTGTTATAGTTTAGATAACACGTTCTACAATTGATCACGTAGAATTGGGGCTTGTAGTAGTCATTGTATTAAGATGATGAAACCTTGTTAGGCAATAATAAAGAATGTTCTTAATGTTTATTCCGTTGTGCATTCTATTGTTCTTTGTTATTGTTCAACTAGCTGTAAGTTCTAAATAAAGTGAGCTTTAAACGATTGTTATTGGTTTCCACACAATTTGGTATACGAGCTCGTGGCTTCGATCCTAGGATCACATAGGTTGTTATTCGATGTCGGATTTATCCAAGGAAGGTGATGCAATGTTTTGTATTTCAAGCTTGGTTTGTTCATGCACGTTGGTGATATTAGGGTTTTTTATGTAACCCTATGTTGATCAGGTAAGAATTTCATATTCTTGATTAAAAAGAAGCAACAAGAAATCAGAAGACACACAACGTACAATATCTGAAACCCTAATTCGACAAGGGTTATATGTGACGTGTTGTAGCAGAAGGAATGTTAGGGTTTTCGTAAACCTTAACTTAATGAATACACATGAAGCAGCAGATGGTTATTAATCTTGTGGCTGAATAGGGTTTCTCATAAACCCTAATTCGAGTAGTCATTATTTTGAAGCACAAGATAGAGCCTACTGATTGGTGTTATGAAGTTTCAAAATTCTATAGTCTTCTAAGTAAACCTTAATCTGTGATGTAAACCCTAAGTGTTGATCGTTGAATAAGAAGGTTTATTGTTTGAGTTTTGGCTTGTGTGATTAATACTGTGACGATCACAGTTTGTATATCTTATGAAAACCCTAAATTATTGCCAAAGAAGCAGCAGGTCATACGAAGTACTGGCAGATAGGTAGTTATTCAGTGTTCATAATGATAATACGGTTTTGAGTTTCTGCTCATTGATGTTGTCAACATGTAATAACCAGAAGCCTATCGTCAACAAAAAGACAAGGTGATGACAACCTTTGATGGCAAGCTCCATTGATAATAAGTTTATGGCTGCTCGTTTGTACGTTAATATGATTGGTTATAAAGCAGACTAAAATAGGTGGAAATAGGAATGATTGTATTGGGGGCCAACTTGATTGATATATGAAGATTGGGCCCGAAAATGTTAATGAGTTATGAGTTTTATTAGTGTACAAGTTCGATTAGAAAGCTTCAAGGTTGTAAACCTAGTACTAGTAATAGAGTACTTCGTATTAATGTATCTAATAATATTGAGCGTTTGGTTAATATCTTTGTTTTATTCCACATTATTGTTTTTATCATATATACCTTCTAGGTATTAAGGTGTAGATTCCGCATACACTTTAGTATACATACAAAGTTTCTACAACAAGTTATTTTAGATTTATCCAAGGTAATTTAACCTTGGACAACCTAAGGAATCGATCAAGGATTGGGATCCATAATTGGTATCAGAGCTTTGCTTTGAGAAACTTTGATCTAGAAGTCATGGAATTTGAATCTGCAAATAGTAATACTACTACTAAGCTACCCATACTCAAACTGGGTAAGTATGAGATGTGGGTGATAAGAATTAAGCAGTACTTCCAGATACAAGACTATGCTCTATGGAAGGTCATAGAGAATGGTAACTCATGGGTGTATGTACCATAAACAGCATAAGAGAATGGTACTTCAGTTACAAAGATGTCTGTGCCTGTAACTGCTAAAGAAAAGACCAACAAGAAGAATGATGTGAAGGCCAAAAGCTTGCTACTCATGGTCATTCCCAATGAACAATCAACCTCCATTCAGCAGTACCCCCAATGCTAAAACAATGTTTACTGCCATTAAAACATGATTTGGAGGTAATTAAGCTACTAAGAAAACACAGAAGACACTTTTGAAGCATTAATATGAAAATTTTAGTGCATCAAGCACAGAGTCTCTTGACTCTATTTTCAACAGGCTCCAGAAGATTGTCAGTAGGCTTGCAATTTTGGGTGTGGTCATCTCTTAAGAAGAATTAAATTCAAAATTTTTGAGCAACTTTCCCCCTGAGTGGAACACTCATGTAGTGGTATGGATGAATAAGCCTTAAATTGAAACTATGAGCATTAACGATTTGTACAACAACTTCAAAATTGTTGAACAAAAGGTAAAGAAATCTGTTGGTGCAAGTAGTGGTGCTCAAAACTTGTCCTTTATGACTGCTCCAAGCACTAGCAGTACTAATCATGTTAATACTGATATGCCTGCATATGAAGTTAGTACTGCTAGCCCTGATGTTAACACTGCTAGTCCTCAAGTTAAAACTGCTAGCTTCAGTGATAAGGATGTGTATGATTTTATGGTTGAGAATCCTAATGTTTCTAATCTCCTACATCAAGACTTAGAGCAAATTCATGAAGAAAAATAAGGTACAAATTTCTGTTTTTGAATTACTTGTCAAATTCGGTAATGGTGATTTTCAGTGAACAGGAAATTCAGTTAAACTAGGGTTTTTACAAACCCTAATTCGGTCATATAAAGATTGTGTATGTTGATGCTCAATCTCTGATTGTTACATCCTCACATTCTTTTTATTTGATCGACGATCTTATGTAAGGATCTACAAGTAAGGATCTCTGATTGTTTACAAACGAAAAAAAAATCTGCTGCTGAAAACTAGGGTTTTACAAAAACCCTAATTCGAATAAAACAGGAGTTTTGTTACATGTTTACAAGGGTTTATTGGTGATAATAGTTACAAGGGTTTTCACAAAACCCTACTCATGAACTCGACATGGGCAGCAAGAAATCAAGAAGGTTTAATTCAAGAATTGTTGCTGCTTGTTTTAAATTTGACACAAACATGGGGGTTTGATCCTCTATTGTGTTCATGATGGTTTGATCATCTGAGTTTTGTAACAAGATAATGAAACATTCAAGGCTATTGAATGTTCGAATTACAAGAGACTCAAGTTTTTGAGTTGCGTTTTAAGCAGCAGGTTAGTGACATGAAGAAAAAGGTTTCTGTGTTTAGTTTGAAGGTTATACAGCAGGCATGAGAGATGTGTGGGCTTTATGGTTTATTCGTGAGTTTAGAAGGGATTATATGCTATAATGAGAAAATCCCTGATTTTTAGGGTTTGTCTATTATTCTCATATTGACTTTCTATTGGACGTGAAGTAATGGTGCTAATTTCAAGGATGTTTCTATTTCGTGATTATGGTCCTAATTTTTAGGAATCACTTTTAATTCCCATATTTACTTCATGATCGTTACTTAGTGCTGTTGGGAGTTGTGGTTAATACTGCTTCTTATTATACTTTATACTGCCAGTTTATACATTAGTGCTGTCCATGGTATATTAATACTGCTCGTCCAAGTTAAGTTGTTAATACTGCTTGATTAAAAAGTTTGTGCTATGCTTTGGACGAGTGAGTGAAACAAAGATGTTGGGCTTGGCTGTGCTTCTGACGTGGAAAACAAAAGAGGGATACATACCGTTCGTCCTAGGTTTTATTGGAACAGACTTAATGAAAAAGAAACTTGTCCCTTGGAGAAGTAGCAGACGACACAACTAAATTGAGAGAGAGCAGCCAATGAACAGATCAAACAAAAAGTAAGTTGATATTGCTCAAAAGAAAATAGTGCTCATTATGCTTGTTGCCAAGGTAATAGTACTACTGTCATGTGAATGAAGAATTTGTGACAGTTTAGTAACAAATTATGTGTCACAAAAGGCAATGGGGGGAAGGAGTACACATATTAGTAACAGCTTACTAACAGTTTTGTAACATATAATGTGTCACTAAGTTAGTACTGTTGGACTTATAAGCAGTTGGTTAATACTGCTTGGGATTAAATAGTTTATATTGTTAGTATTGTCCGAGAAAAGATGTTTATACTGCTAGTTTCGTCCGATAAATGAGTTAATGCTGTCAGTTATGTCCGATATCAGACATTATATGATTTTTGTTCTCGAACACAATAGATATGGATGACACACAGACATGAAGTTTTTGGTTTTTAGTTTTAAATGTTTTAAAGGCTCGTATTTTTAGATTTATTGAAGATGTGGTTATGAAGAAGGTTATTTATCACTTATTTGAAGGTGAAGTGGAATTATTTGGGTTTGTGTTCTTATCATATCTTAAATGGCTTACAACATTTGGAGGTAACTTGTTCATGCTTAGAAACGATGTGACAAAGACTTGACAAATCTAGCAAAGGTGTGTGATCTAACTTATGGTGCTCAATGCTCACATTTGCTATCACTTTGGTTATGTGTCTCATAGAAGATGAGGATAATTGTCAAGAGATTGCGGTCTCCTTATACATTGGTTTTGGGTATACGTTCGAAGTCACATGGATAGTACAAGATATAAGACACAAGTTTGGGTTATTCTACTTCTACATCAAGTTCGTTATGCTTAATTTTCTTCATCAGTAATCATTACATAGAGCCTACATAATTTAAGATTCACAAAATGGTTAACAAATGGGTTTCAGGGGAAGCTTA
>BQNB010032544.1:0-53075 GCA_026074375.1 Tanacetum coccineum | reverse complement strand
GAATAACAAAGTGATCTAAAAGACTCAATGTGCAATCAACTCTTTCCTCTTTGTGCAAAAGAATTTTGAATATCAATGCTCATGTGTAGGGGGAGGATTTCTAAAAAATAAAACTTTCAAAGTGTTAAATGTTTTGACACTTTGATGGATTTTCAAATGGTTTTATGGTTTCGATCTTAATACCCATCAACCAACTACCTCACGATGATCAAAGAAGAAATAAGGTGGTAAGGTTAGGTATTATCTTATGATCCAACCAGAACCGGAGGGATCTACCCAGGGACATTCTATAGATAGAATAGAAGTCCTTAGGTATGATGGAGTTGAATGTGAATGGGAATAATGTCAACAAAGGCATGATCTATCATCGGAACAATCACAACATGATGATAGTAATGACGTCTTGGTGGACATTGAAGGGGTTGAAGAATGAAAAAGATATGATGTGCAAAGGGTGAAAAGAAAGAAGCCTTCCACAAACATTAGGCAGAAACCGGGTCAATACATAATCTATCGAAGATCACAAAGATGATATTTGGTATTGAAGTAAGACATCATGGACCCAATGATTCAATGCACAACCTTTCTTAGCCACTCAAGATTCTCTCAAAATAATTCTTATTTCATTATCACGGAGATTAAATGCATAATCTATTGACATCTCACTCCGAGATTGTTGATATTGAAAAGGTGGCAGTCTACTCTAGCCTCCGATCACAAAAACCAAAATGCACTTATTGAGTCTAGAGCCAAATGAGATCAAATCATAAATCTCACATAGGACACAAAAGTACATTTATAATAAACATCAAAGATACAAAATGTATAAGAGTCGCTTATATGTCTATGTGACAGTGCATGTCTTAGTGACATTGCCGGAACATTCAAGAGTGATACTTAAATTAAGTATTTCACAATGATTGAATGGAAATCCTACCAGTGCTAACATCAAGCCAATGTTGAACGTAGGTCATATTTTGAAAAATGAATTATTTAAATGATTCAATTAGTGGTAACTAGTTATCTAGTTGATCAAGTAGTTATGTGTTGCTTTACGAACTTTGTTTTCGAAAAAACACAAATAACATTTCCTTGATTTTTTCAAGTGAAGTGTTAGATTACCAAGGTTACTTATGATATCACATGATTAATGAGGGGAGATTGTTGGGATTGAAGTTAGTAGTTGACTCTCATGCTTAGATGCATCTCCACTCATGACTTCACTATCGGGAATATTTCAAGGTGTAACAAGGATTTGATTATGTTTGATAGTCATCAAATAATAGGGGGAAGAAGTGTTCTAGTGTATATTCGTTTAAATGCAACAATTGATTGGGAGAATGAATTTGTGTACATCCGAGACTATATTGAATTGGTATATATATCATCCGGAGACTTTATTGATATGAAGGTTATAGTGTTCTAATCTTCTATGAGTTATATGTGTGAGTGTGTGTTCGATGGGGGGAGCTGTTGGGTTAGGGGAAGCAGTTGAATTGCTTGTAGTCATGCGGTACGAACTGGGGGAAGTCAACCGAGGAGATACATTTATAAATTAACAACATCAACAACATCCCTACCTTTCAGAAGCAAGAACACCTTCATTTCATTCCTTCATATTCATACTCAAAGTTCAAGAATAACATTCGCAACTCTAATAAATCAAAAGATATGTCCTCAAAACATCTAATTGTTGATCAAGATAAAGTTCTACATGAGGAAGATTGTTAGCTATCAAGAAAAGTATGAGTATGTTGGTTAGAAGCTTAAAGACTAAATCAAGAGGATTCATGATAAATATGATGGATATGGAAAAGATCTCAAAGGCAAAGACAAAAAGGAAAATGGGAAGATCAAGATCAAGATCACTAGAGCATGATTGGAACAAGACCACTATTACACAACAAGACTCAAGATAAACAAGCATTAAAGTTCAAAGATCAAAGTCACAAGAGAGATCTTAATGATCATCCTTTAGGGGAAGATTGTTACGAATAAGAAAATGATGATCATTAATGCAATCAAAGAGAGATCTCAATGATCGTCCCTTGGGGGAAGATTGTTAGGAATGATAAAAGTGACGATCTTATTGAGATAAAAGTCTTGTAATAAATAGAGAAATAATATTGTGTAATAGGTGGCTAGGTGATTGGTCATGACTTAAATAAAGTCACGAGCAACGAAAATAGCTTAAAAGTAGAAACAGAGCTTCTTGCTCTTCTTTGTAATTGGGTATAAATCACCCCATCACTCACCTTCTTTAGTGGAGGTGTGCTTCTTCTAATTATCATTCTAGATATTTTCTCTAACTTCCTCCTCCTACTTTCTCTCTCTACTTTCTAATCTTTCTCTCTCTAGAATAAACACACATACAACACCTAAACACACACTTTATTACTTATTGATCCTAAATTCAAGGCCTATCATCCTTCATCTATCTCGTCATAGTCAGTAAGATAGGACATGTTCCCAGTCATGTGCCTTGAGCATCCATTATCAACCACTCCTTTATCCTGTAAATCCATTTGTGGATTGCCCTGCACATTAGATAAGAAAAAATCGTTTCTTTTGGGACCCAAGCCTTCATGAGTTGATTTGACTTGTGCTTCAATTTAACCAAAGTCCTTTTTCGGATGTAATGCATGTTGTGTTTAGAAAATTGGTCTTAATCTTTGTCTTGGTTTCAAAACCCAACAAGTGAGGCATTAACATATTAATCAGTATTTCCCTGAATAACTTTAAATAACTACGTTTGGCTAGCATATTAAAATTTTTTACCCCTAACAAGTATTAACCAATTGATTAACTATTACTGTTTTAAATGACTGTATTATTATTAATGGGCCTTTAACAGTTGAATGTGATGTTTCTTTAGAAGATTATGACATTGTTCTAGCAGCATCACTGATGTTTTAAGTGTGCAGCATTAAACTTGTCTATAGTATTAATAATACTTATGTTTTTGAGTATTTTGCTAGCTGTATTAATAGTTGTACACTAGCCAAACTTCATTATGTGACTGCTTTTGGAACCATGTTATTTTTTAGACAAGGGTGAGTCTTGTTTAGTCATTTTGGATGATTTACCTTTTGAGCAATGTTCCAATAGATTTTAACCTTCCTTTTATTTTGAAAATGTTTTTTGTTGGTAAAAGCAATCAACATGTAAATGATCAAAGCTTCCTCAACAAAAGGCCCTTATTAAACATCTTAAGATTGCTTCCTAGTATTTAAGAAAACATATTGTTCTAATGGCTTTGAAATGCAAATTGGATAGTGAGTGTTATTAGGTCTATGTTTCTCAGCTTGTTTAACAGTTTTCACTATAAAGCAGTTTTATCTTGTTGATTAGGTTTGACAAACTCTATCTTAGCAATACTAGGCTTAACTGTTTTCTTCTTAGTTTTAGGCTGAGACACATTTTCTTTCTCACTATCTGACATCCATTCTTCAATAATTAGGGCATCATCAGATTTCCTAACTACCTTAGACACTTCTTCATCAGACTTTCAAAAAATTTTTAACTACAAGCTTTATTTCAAACTCGATCTAAACAATATAAAGACAAATCAGTGTTAGTGGCATCAAATTTCCTGTGTTGGAGGTGGACTGCCATTTATATTTTTCATTGCTAAACCTTTCCTAATGCCACTCTTTATCACAAATCTAACACTCTATGCGCTTGTTTAAACTTTCTGAATGCATTTTTCAAATTTATCTACATTAAATTGAATGTTATCTTTTTCTTTTTGAATTTTTTTATGCTTCTTCCTAAGCTCTCTAATAGTTATTTCTCCAATTGAATATCAATTTTAAGTCCATTCATGTTTTTCTACATGTATAACCGTCTCATCTTTTTATAAAATTACAAGTTTTTCTTCCACTGATTCTAAAACTGTTTTATTAAACCTAAATCATTATACTAGAAATTAGATCCAAATATCTTAATAGTTGATCATTTTGAGATTTAGTAAAATTTAAAGTTCAAGATTTAAACAATTTAAATCATTGGATACCTCTGAGTCAGAACTTGAAGATAGTAAGCCAATGAGTGCATAAATTAGGCATTGTTCTGGCCTGATCACTCAGTATATCCACCAAGACCATTCACATGACACCAAAGTGTGGAAGTAGATGTTTCACAGGGCACACTCCTTCTTGAGTCTATCCTTCTTGTTATCTTGATTCTTGGAGCTCTGCATTACTTGCAAAATGTCTTTTTTTAGACAGTTGTAGCACTCTATTTGGACTTATCAAAACCATGAGTTATCTTTGCATTAACAGTATGCATTCCTTTTTGTATTCTTCAAAAACCTTCTAGTCCTCATGGTCAACATGGCCATTTGCCATCTCAAATCTATCTCTTCTATGTCATCGGGATGGATTTGTTACAAGTCCTCATGTGCAAGTTGAGGACTATTTGGTTGACTAGAAAAGAATGAACAAATAACAGCATCCACTCATGTTTATCCTTCATTTGTAGTGTGAGCTAGTATTAACTTAAGTGTAGTAGTAGATTCATGAGCAAAATTAACTGTTCATTCGAGCCTGCTAGGGAGTTTTTAGAAGGGACACAAAAGCCATGTTTTGTGTGCTTGAACTTGAGCTAGAGATCCCTTTAACTTTTAGTTCATACACCTTGAGGTTGTTGTAGAGATCATCCATGCTCATTGTATCCAAATCAGCTTTATTCCTCCATACAACAACATGTGTAGTTCACTCAGGTGACAAACTTATTATTAACTTTTGTGAATTATACTTCTTCTTGTGAATGCTTTTTACCAATAGCTCCAATTGACTCATAAAGCTTTTGAGCCTATCTGAAAGTTCTGGACAAGCATCTCTGAGCGTGGAGCAGTAAAGTTTTCATATTGCTGCTTTAAGAGATTCCTTTGGTCCTTTTTTAGTAGGATTCATTCCAACCAAGCATCTTTTCAATAGCTTCCAAACAATAGTTTAGCATCTTTGATAGAGTTTATTCTTTAACATGATGATCATTGGGAATCTTCATATCTTTAAGTACCTTCTAGCCTAGTCACTTCTACATTTCTCTAAGCCTTATCTTCTGCCAAGTGTAATTGGCATCACTGTTGTAACACCTTCCACACTTATGTTTTTGGCATAGGTTGCACTTTTCTCTATGACTTCCATGTGCATAGATCTATTTCTGGATGTTTTTTTAATCCTCATCCTTCATAACTCAAACTCACCCGGTTTGAGCATGGAAACTTAGATGCAGCCACCATGTGTGCAGAATCTTGATCCATATCTTCTAGCAAAGTTTCTTAAAGCAATCAAACTTTGATACAACTTGTTGGTCCCACTTCATAAACACTTCTACTAGATGAATTCCTTAAGCTTGTTTAAGGTTTGTTTTATTTGATAAATCTAAACAAAACACTATAGTAGAAATTTTGTGTGAATGTTTAAAGATTTTTTTAAACATTATGATGCGGTTTCTAATCTTTAATAAGAAGATTTTTAATGGATACAGTAAAAAATAAATATCATATAATTCACAAAACATAAAGTCCAATATTATTAAGCAAATAATACAAATACTCTCAAGTATTCGTATTATCTTTAGCAGATGTCAATTAGGAAGTCACTGTTGATAACACCTTCCACATCTTGTGTTTTTGGCTTGGTTGCACCATTCTCTATAGACTTTCCTACAGTGCAATTGTCTATCATTATGGATGTATTTTTCAATCCTCCAATTCTTTATAACTAAACTTACCCGGTTGGAGCATGGTATATTTTGATGTAGCCACCATTGTGTGCAGATACTTACTCCATATCTTCTAGCCAATGTTCTTACAAGCAATCAAGCTTTGATACAACTTGTTCGGTCCAACTTCAACACTTCTATAGATGTATTTTCCTAAGCTTTTTAGGTTTAGTTATATTAGATAAATCTAACAAACATATAGTAGAAACTTTGTGTGAATGTTTAAAGATTTATGCGGAATTAATCTTTAATAAGAAGATTTTCAATGGAACATAAAAACATAATGAAACAGATGATTACAACAAAACATAAAAGCATCAATATTTTTAAGCAAAATATACGATTTAATCTCTTCTAAGTATTACGTATTTATCTTTAGCAGTAGTAATAGGATCACCTTTTTTTGTTAACACCTTCCATAACTGTTTGGTTTTTTTTTTTTGGCATAGGTATGACCTTCTCTATTGCCTTCCTCTCAGTGCCATAGTCTTCATCTGGAAGATATTGTTTCAATCACTCATCCGTTCATAATACTCCAAACTCACCGGTTTGAGCTATGGAAATTTAGATGCTGCACCATGTGTGCAGAATCTTGATTCCATATCTTCTAGCAATAGTTTCTTAAAGCATATCAAGCTTGGATACTACCTGTTGGTGCCCCACTTCAACACTTCTATAGACTGGAATATTCCGTAAGTTGTTTAAGGTTTAGTTATAGTAGATAAATCTAACAACCATATTGTAGAAACTTTGTGTGTATGTATTAATGTATTATGACGGATCTAATCTTTATTAAGAAGAATTTTTATTGGAACAATAAAGCATAATGCACTTATTAATTTCAACATAACATATAAGCAGCTAATATTATTAAAATACTCTCAATGTATTGGGTTTACAAAGACTTGAGGCTATGATTATTCTATGAGTGACTCGTTTTTGAATATGTGTTGGTAGTTTCGTATGATGCATTCATCTATATGCCCCATGACCTCCTTTTTTATACACCAAGGAGTCCTAAACGGCTTACTATATTTTCCTAGTAATCATAATCTTCTAATTAAAATAACTGTATAATATACTTTTACCAATATATCTCATACAAATCAACATAAGCTAAGTGCATAACTCAACATAAGGGTATATCCTCTTACTATCGACAAGCATTAAATCCTTCAGCACTTTAACTTTGTACTATGCAGGTAGTAGCTTTTATTAATAGCTGTAGTAACTTTAATATACTTGCCAGTAGTAATACTTCTTAGCAGTTTTTTATTCTAAGTCTATGAGCAGTCTTTACTTCTAATAGCTGTGGATTTCCTCTACAATTGTAAATTACACTTGTAGTAGTTAACTTTTCTAGGCAGTATGTAACTTGTATTGACAGTTGTAACTTCATCCAACGTCTTATACACTTAGAATATTTTTCATTGAAGTTTCCCTGCGCATAACTTTGTCTGTGCAACGCATTTACATCAAATAAGAACAGTAAGTAATTCACAAACTGCATCAAGAAGCTTTTAATCTAACTAACAAGTGACAGTTTCCATGCACGCTGCATTTTGAACCTTTACTCGTCATAAATCCCGCTTTTTCTCAACTTTTGTCAACATCTTTAACATACATCCAAGTTTTAGTGCTATTAAGTGTCATTTACCTACATCCATTTCTATTTGCATCAAACCCACATATGAGCATATGTTTTGATTTTGGAGCTTGTTATTGATTGTGTTTATGACACATTTCAAGTATCATTTTGAAGTTTTATTTCTTATGCGTTTGGGTTTCATGTTTGTTTTGGAAGATGAACCCGTTTCTAAACCTTCAAGATCCATTTTTGAAGTTTCTATGCTTTTGCGTTTCATTTTATTTTTAGAAGATGAAACTTGTGATCTAGCGTGTTAATTTATATAAGAGTTTGTGTTAAGGGTTATGACGTTTCCCGTTCTAAAAAAAAGGGTTATGATGTGTCATACCTGTGAACGGTAATGACGTTTAATTTATTCACATTTAAATATAAAGAGTTAGATTAGTCTCCATTTTTCCCTTTATACTTATTTTTATTTGTGAATACTTAGACCCTGAACTTAGTGTTCCCTAGTATAGTTGCCTGCCAACTTCTACAATTAATTGCGATGTATCGAGACGTGTGACAAACAGCTGGATTAAAAACAAGATCTTATTCAGTTGTTGGAGATTAGAAAAGTGATTTTAGAAAAATATCGGCAGGTGTCAAGAAAGATTGCTTTGATTGAGAAAATCAAATCTTTGTAGGAGTCTTGTTTGTGTCGATCTTTTACTATTGTTGTATTAGATTTTGGGGCTTGTTGATCCCACTTTAATAGATCGCATTCTTTAAGCTTGTATAAGGATTAGTTATATTAGATAAATCTAACACAACTATAGTAGAAACTGTGTTTGAGTGTATTAAAGATTATGCGGAATCTAATCTTTAATATTAAGAAGAATTCTTAATGAAACAGTAAAACTATAGTTTTTGATACTCTATGAAAATTATTAAGAGTATTCGTATTGTTTCATTCATAATATTAGAGCTTATTGTTTATTGAATTATATGTTCTTAGTTTTACTGTTTCATTAAGAATTCTTCTTAATATTAAAGATTAGATTCCGCATAATCTTTAATACACTCAAACACAGTTTCTACTATAGTTGTGTTAGATTTATCTAATATAACTAATCCTTATACAAGCTTAAGGAATTCGATCTATTAAAGTGGGATCAACAGGGCATGTCCAAAATGTTATTGAAAGAACCATCTTCTTAATATATCATGGTTGGTTAATTTTATGCTTTTATTTGATTGTATTGCTGCTATAATAGTTTTTGATGTTAAGATTATTGCATGGGTAAATTTCAACTTGGGAGAACACACGTGGAAAATAAAGAGTAAAAGTTGCATCGTTGGTCCCTAAGGTTAGTATTTGACACGTGGACCCTAAAGAGTTTATGTTGCACCGTTGGTCCCTAAGGTTAGTATGGTCTATATTATCCTTTCCCGCCTTTCACATGTCTTCCAAAGGAAGATGGTTTTAAGGGACTATGCGTGTAATAACAGTGCTAATTAATGAAAGTTACATAGATCCTAGTGGATGTCAGCCACCGAGCCGTCTTATCTTAGATATCTAATTATTAGATTCCCTATTTTACCACTAATTTAAGTTATTTTTTGCTATTTAAGTGTTCTTACCCAACTTTATTTTCAAACCAAACGCTCCACGGTCAACAACAACAAAAAACAATGCCCAACTTCCCACGTCTACAGGAACTTGCAGCTGCGAGAAACTCGAACAATTTGACTGATGCAATGTCGGTCTATATTCAGAGGGAGATCAACGCAGATCTCCAATTTGCAGTTGGATTAAGCCAACTGTAGGATGTGTTGTACAATCGAGTTAATGAAATAAAAATGTTGTCATCCGAGCTGATTCTGTTTGGAGGTCCATTAGCAGTCCAATGTGTCGAGTATCTCAAGAAGTTGTCCAAAAGTGAAGTGCTTAGGATGTTGGAGCTAAGGAAGACGATAGCAGAAGTGCACATCCAAGTGCATAAAAACATAGATTTCCTTACCGTTCTTATGTTCTAGTGATCAGCTTCTAGTTATTTGGGTTATCTTTTTTTTGTTTTTTGTTTTTTATGTCGATGGGGATGAATGGATGATGATTAGGTTGGGCAACTGTCTTTTAGGTAGATGGTGATGATGGTTGAGTTTGGGTCATGCCCGAAATTCTATTTTGGTACTGTACAATAACTGTACAAAGTTTATGCGTTAGTGAATATATGTTAGCGTTAATGTATCTTGTTTGTGTTTTGATATCACAATGTTGTTGATACTTGTTTGGGTGTCTGGTCGATTCATTCCCCCAAGTATATAAAATACTCTGTTTGACCATTCGAGGTCAAATTTATTGAATATGCGTTATTACAATGCATAAGATTGTCAAAAATTACCTAACTTATAGACTTTTCATAACCATCCAAAAGTTACAACTATTACATCATAAAACTTAGCAAAATATTTATTACCAAATACAAATAACACCACTGGGTCTTTATCAGCCTTTCTTTGACTTTTCATCCTTGATCATCTGTTCTTGGGTGAATCTAATCCTCTTGGTTGGTTTACTTTCTCCAACCTGTTCATCATCCAAACATTCATCAGTCACTTCTTTATCAGATGATAGTGCTTCAGCTTGATCATTAGCCATTTCAATGACCTCTTCAGCAACCCCTTCATGAACGTTGTTTTGAGCAACCACAAGCTGAATTGGTTGGTCTAACCCAACAAAGAAGTCTTCAGTTTCATGTAAAGGATCATCTTGCCAATCAACTTCAGTACCTGGTGAATCCCAATCCCAACCAAAATGCCCACATGACTTTCTACTTATACTAGCATCATTATCTGTGTCATACATTAAACCATAAAAGTCATCTGGACTCTCATTTTCCTGGCTTAGCTTCTCTAAGACGTTATCCAGTGTCGAACTAAACTCTTCAAAAGCCTCTTCTTCAATATCTTCTTCCTGGCGAAGCTTCTCTCTCAGTTTCTTACTGCCAGACTCTAACTCCACGTTAACTTCTCCCAATACCTTGATTTCATCATCATGAACAACCTTCCATTTAAACTTTTCAAGATCCTCTTGCTGACTAACTTTTTCTTGGCTTAGCTTCTCTGTCACTTTGTGAGTGCCAAACTGTAATTCAAGTTTAATTTCCCCCAATACCTTGATTTCATCATCACGTTCAACCATTTTTAAAACTTACAGATGATATTGAACGGTACCCTTTGATATGTAAAGAAATGAATGGGATGATTTGTTTTGGTGATACATAATAGGTTTATTTATAGAGGCGGGATAATTACTCGGCAAACTAAAAGGGACACTTTATGGATCAGGGACCAAACTTGTAGTTAAGATTATCGAATTTATTGAAATCTTGAAAAAATGCGAAACTTTCTATCTGTTGAGGTACCAACCGTGGAA
Source organism: Tanacetum coccineum (assembly GCA_026074375.1). NCBI lineage: Eukaryota > Viridiplantae > Streptophyta > Magnoliopsida > Asterales > Asteraceae > Tanacetum > Tanacetum coccineum. The sequence continues at coordinate 42,339 of BQNB010032544.1, read as the reverse complement.
TTGATTGTTGAATGTATGTGAGAGGGTTCAAGTGCGTTATCTTATCATAAACCAAACACCCCCATTTAAGGGTGTTTATAAGGGACCAACGGTGTAAATTAACAAATGGAAAAAAGGCGGGAGATTTACATGTGTGAACAAGAAGTTCAAGGACCAAACATTAAAAATAAATCTATAAGTTCAGGGACTACTAATGAAATAAATAATACTCACCTATTGACGTCGTATAACTTTCATTTGGGCACGATTGCAGGATAATACAATTGACATAAACCCTGACACACAAAAATTAAACAAAAACCATCGCCTGTTCGTGTAACACACACAAACAAAATACCCAATAACCGTATAAACCTTAATTCTAAACAAAATACCCAATAACCAAATGGATGCAAGTGGTGGTACTGGAAGCAACTCTCCTATCTGGCCGATTGTTGGTATACCCATGTTTAATTATCTTTTTTATGCATTGTTCTTTTCAGAGGGTGTATTATTGATTTCAGTTTTATTAATCTCTATAGATAACAACAGTGTCGTGGATATGAATGGCACGATGGATAACCTAGAAGAGAGGAGAGAGAATCTAGAAATGGTGTTTGCCTATCTTAAAAATAAGAAGATGCTTGAAAGACAGGAAAATGAACTGAATAGTGGTAACACTTAATCTGATGTATCTTGTGGAATTAATAGCTTGATTTATTGATGATGTACTAGTAATTGTTCCATTATCGCCCCCAAAATTGGACCTTTAGTTAACGCGTCTCCAGTAACTCTAGTTACAAATAGTTTGCTAACCAAACATTTTTGTTTTCAGTAACACCTTCTTCTGATGGTACAGCCGACGAGGACATTGCAGAATTAGAAGTTGCATCTAAATCAAAAAGTTCCACCTCCAAGCCAAAAAAAGGTTACAACTCATAAAGTGGTAACCCAAAAGGTTCAAACAAAAACATTTCCTTCTAAAAGCCCTGTTCCAATAAGGAATTGCATACTAGGCCTTGCAGCAGCGCATACATGGGCTTGTACTGGTAACAAAACCTTTGGAACAAGAAAACCAAAAGATTCAATAGTTGCAGACCAAGCTAGAAAGGGGAAAAACAAGGTTTGAACAAGAGGGATTGTAGTTTCAAGTTAACAATAGACACTTTAAATATGGAAATGTTTTTGTGTGTTTAACAATGGTAATTTACCCGGCAATGAATTTGTTACCTTTAATGTTTGTTTGATCATACATTGTATGGTTGTTGATCAAACAGTTTATGTCTAATCATCTAATATTTGCTTATGCATCTTATGTCCATTTAAATAATGTTGCTTGTGGTTTATGTACCTTGTGGATGATTTAGAGGTAATCCACTTATTGCTTATGTATTGAGAGCCTATTCTGATATATTTTGAGATCATTTAATGAATACCAGTTCAAGGCAATTGGGGTGGTGTCTAAAATAATACCAGTTTAAGGTTTTTTAAAGATTAGGACCAACAGTGATACTTTGTTGGGTATACTTTGACTTGGGTAAATGTCATTTGACTTTTAAATTGACGCTGCTATAAAATTAGGATATTGTAAATTTGGTCCCTGTAAGTTTGGTGTTAGATTGTCCTCTATTTAATGATGTGTCAGATTTTCCTTATTCCCAAATTGCTTTTCCCACCCATTTTGTGTGTTCCCAAAGTGATTTTCCATATACTCAAATTGCTTTTTCCACCCATTTTAGTGTCTTCCCAAAGTGACATAACACACTTTTTGTATTCCATTTTAGTAATAATTTCGGCTACAACTTAAAAATCACAACATATCGGCGATGATGTCGCAAACTCACAGCAAACGTGGTTGAGAAAACTCTACACAATCACATCTCGTATTTACAAACAACGACCTTCTGACTGAAATATTAGTCCGATTACATATTCTTTGTATTCATCTATTTACAACAGTATCAAAACAATGGCTACAAATTCTCACTTCCCCCCATTTCACTGATAGATGTAGGAAAATCCCTAACCTTGATTCTCCTGCTGGTATTTCTGCTAATCACATTAGATATTTATTTGAATGTGATTTTGTGTCGTTAGATTCGAGACTTAACTTAAAAAAATCTATTATGGATCACTCATTTGGTTCCGCTGAAGAAGTTGAGCATGTTAGGATATTACAGTCTTGCAATGGTTTGCTTCTGTATAGTGGTTCCGCATGGCTTGTTTTTTATTAGGTCTATAATCAATCCACAAATTTGTTTAAAAGGCTTCCACAACCAAATTACTACTTGCGTGATGATTCATGTTTTTTCAGCAGTGGTGTATTTAGATTGGCCTTTGGTCCTAGAAAATCAAGTCACTACAAAGTGGTGCAAGCTGGAGGTGAAGCTGGTGAGACTTAGATTCAAATTTACTCTTCATAGACAAGGAATTGGAGCTTCTGCAGAGATCGGTTCAACTACTTCAGTTTTGATCATTTTGAAAGTGCAATCTATCGAAATGACGCCTTCCATTGGCTAAAGGGGTTGAATAGAGAGCTTAAGCATTGCAAATTAAATATGGAAGACCATGACCATCCAATTATGACAAGCTTAGAAATTGCTCATGGGTTGCATAGGGGAAGGAACTTCTTAGAGTCTTTTGGCGGACCTATTAATGATCCAATTTTAGTGCTCATGGAAATACCTCATATGTTGCAACTTGAAGGGAAATTTTTCAAATCATGTGGGTGTCTTCTTCTTGTATGCAGAGATGATATTGGCTCTACAGAGTTTACTATCTACGAGATGATGAAAGAGTCTTTCGTGTGGTCGGTTATGTACCTTGTTAATATTATGTAATTACTGATTCCACTTCCTAAAGGATGGTCGATCCAGACAGGTGTTTGGAGTATTTGTTTGGGAGAAGAGGAAGAGGATGCTTTTGTGGTGATAAACTTATCCGAAAAGGTTGTAAAATACAACCTAATATCAAAAACTAACACTGAGATCTTTGATATTGGATCTAATCAAATGGATTATGGTGATGATGATGCTGATGATGCGGTTGTGTTCATTCCACCTTTTGAAGTTGATCCTAACCTTTTTGAGTTTATTTCGTCTCTTGCAAGTGTGTGATTATCAGTCCTTGTAGAATGGTTGTTAGAATTTGATGTTAAAATTAGGCCATTGGGTATTTCGGGTCTATCGAATGCCTAGTTAAAATTGTAATCTTTTGATTTTTGCAGTAATATGTATTGTTTAGTTTTACTTTTACATGTCAATCACTCTGTTTGGTTTTGTAAATTACATGCAACTAAATTTTAGAATAGGATATATCTCTCGCTACTTTGGTGTTTTGGAGAAAAGGAAAAAGGAGAGAAAATAAAAAAAGACGTGGGGGACCAAACGCGCAAACGCTAAATGACAAAAAACTAGAACAGTAAACGTACTGTAGTAAACTAAGGGTGAGGGACCAACGACGCAACCAAAAATAATTGTGAAATAACGATTATGCCCTTCAACAAAAGGGCGACGTGGCAAGTATAACGACGGAGATAACCGTCGTAACCCATAACGGAGCTCCAGGGACCAAACGGGTAACTACTGTGTCAAATAGGGACCCCGTATGAGAGTTCTCATTATCTGGGGACTAAACGGGTAAACGAGATAGAGTTTGGGGGCCAACTGTGTAATTTACCCTAAGATCTGTTTGATTTATTTAAACATCAATAAATCCTAATTTAAGTTTAAACCTATAAATTTAAATATGTATACACTTATTAATCACACATTACGTCTTCAACCATTTAAAAGTTACTACTATATTTTGACATAATATATTGGCATTGTAACATTTGTATCGTTCTGTTATTGATCAATCAAATTCTTTTTTGAAATGGAAAATTATATTTAAAAGAAAGCAACTACTAAGGAGCTAGAGCAAATTACAAAAATATCTAAGTCAATCGTTTCAACAATATATTTTACATCTAGATTTTAACCAAGAAAGGAAAAAAGACCTAATATTATTAAAAATGTCATATTTTCTTAATCAACCAATTGCATCTATACAAACGTTATAAACATCTAAAGTATGCTTTCTAGTTGCAAAGTTGTCTTTTGTAACGGGAATTTCACTCATTTACACCACCTATATTACCGATGTTTTTGATGAAACATTAACATGTAACCTCTTGGCTAATTCATACACACATAAGACTAGGCCAAATCCTTGGAGCTCGCTAAGTATTAGGTTACATGATTGTATATTCTAGTCACATTTTATCAAAATTCAATAGATCATATGCCTATCTCGATCGATTGGACATGTTTATGATGGAGGACAAAAACTGGAAAAAAGAAGAAAAGGATAATTCTGGAAAAAATAATTTGGATTAAAAGTTAATTAGAATTTATCTCGAATCTAATTATATTTTAGGTTTATTTTTACATGTTTAATTAGGATTATTATTTTATTAGAAACTTTGTTTTGAGTCATTTTAGGATTGTTAGGTCTATTTAAACAACGTCTTAGCACGTAATTCATATTCAAATTATACAATTACTTTGTCATGTTGAACACGTTTTATTCTTCTGTTCATTGAAGATCAGAACCTTTAGGTTGATTTGCTTATGCGATTAACCTGTTCACAACGTGATTATGAATAAAAACCTTTCGCTGCTCTACATCAGGTGATAATCAAAGCAGGTCTACCCTGCGTGATAACCCTTGGTCCCATAATATTTGATTCCTAAAATTCTAACCATCAATTTCGAGGGATTTATCGTATTAGGTTTCTCCTTATTCTAACTTCAGATCATTTATCCATGTATTCCATTTTCTCAAAAAAAAACATTATTGTTCATCGTATTGTTTATGAAAAAAACATTTTTTTTGAAAGTGATCATGACTGATATTACTGCACTGTTGCAAGCCCTGTAACTATCACAAAAACTGCAGCAACAATAACAACGGATGAAACAAAATTGTTAAAATAAACAAGCCGTAAAAACGTTTATTTATATTTTATGATCTTTCTATGTTTTGTCGATAACAAACATAAAATTCAAATTAAGTAAAGACTAGAATAAATAAGTTTTAAGCCTATAGTTTTCTAACTAATTATACATCTCTATATATCATTTTAATCAGACTCGTCATTTGTTGCCTACAAGTCATTTAAACATTTTATTGTCTAAAAAACATTTAGCATATTACTTACTCTAAGTAACTACACAATCCATTTGCAAAGTGTCTACACTATTTCTAGAAAATGGTTTACACACCTCTTACAAGTAACACAAATACTTGCACAATTTTTTGTAAACACACAAAAATAACACTTTGGTAAAAATGATTTTACAAATGCATTTTTACCTCATTCATGACATCACTTACTAGTTGACTTTTGTGAAATATCTTCGAGTATCTTGCCAAATCTAGACATAATATTTGGATATCTCATTGGATTGTGTGTGATTTGTTGTCATAAAATCCTTCCAAATCCGGATTGTCAGAACAGTCTGGCAGATCCATTGGATTACACTGGACGAATCCCTTCTAAAGAGATCCGCCAGAACTGCGAGATCAGGAAAACTTTTGCCTATAAATAGAAGGCCAAAGTTCACCATTTCTTCATTATCGAAAGATTTCACATAAACTTGATTTACATATTTTGAAATTAAATTTAATCGGTAAAACTATTCAACCCCTCCCCCTCCCCTTTTAGTTTTTAACAATTGGCATCAAATGTACGTTGCCAAGTTTCTTAAAGTATATTGTATTTTAAAAACTTTAAAATGATCTAATGGATTTTTAAAAACTACAAAGAAGGCCAGTCTATGCAAAGACCACCACTCTTTGAAGTTAACAGTTTTATAAATTGGAAAAATAGATTTGAGATCTATGTTAAATCTAAAGATATTGATCTTTGGCCTACTATTGTTAATGGTCATTATAAACCTATTATTAGAAACACTTCTATCGAGATGAAAGTGTTCCTTATGAACGTCAAAGCGATGAATAAAAGAAAATGATTTCTAAAAACAATGAGGCTAAAATGGTTTTATACAATGTTCTGCCTAAAATGAGTATGAAAGAGTTTTTATGCATAAAACAGCGAAATAAATTTGGAACTCTTTAGTAATCACTCATCAAAGTAATAGTCAAGTCAAAGACAATAAAAACAGATATACTTGTTCAACAATATGAACAATTTTTTTTTATTTTGGATGATGAAAGTATTGATAGTGCATTTTCTAGATTTATCACTATTATTACTTCACTAAAAGCACTTGACGAATCTTCTTCAAGTAAAAATTATGTTAAGAAATTTGTAAGGGAACTACCAACAAAATAGAGACCAAAGGTGACGGCCATCAAAGAAAAAAAGAATTTGTCGACTCTTTATCTCGACGAACTCATTGGCAACCTGAAGGTCTATGAAGTGGTGTTAGAAAAATATTTTGAAATCTTCATAAGCAAGAAAGACAAATACAAGTCACTTGAATTAAAAGTCAAGAGAGAATCAAGTAATGAAGAAACTTCCACCTCAGGAAGTGAGGACGAAGAATATGCCATCGCGATAAGGGATTTCAAAAAGTTCTTTAAAAGAAGAGAAAGGTTTGTTAGACAACCACATTATGAAAAAAAGCATTTTGAAAAGTCAAAGATGACAAGAAAGGAAAAAAGTGAAAGAAAGTGCTTTAGATGTGGTGATCCAAAACACTTTATTGGTGATTGTCCCTAATTCACATAAAAAGACCAAAAGGCTTTAGTAGGCGGATCTTAGAGCGATAATGAAGAAGCAGAGGAGCTCAAGAAGGACGAGTCATGGCTCATGAATCCAACGAGGTACACTCCGACTCCCTTTACTATAGTAGTTCTTCTTTAGATGATGAAACTTTACAAAATAGATATGACAAACTATGCAAACTTAGCTTTAAGATCATTAACAAAAACAAACTTTTAAAAACTAAAAAGGAATCTTTAGACAATGAGGTTTTTGAACTAAAAGAGAAAATCAAAAAGCTTGAAAAGGATAAAGAAATTGACATAGGATGTAAGTCTTGTCACGAACTTCGTCTTAAAAATGGTAAGTTAAAACAAACACAAGACACTTTTGTTAAACAGGCATCTAAGTTTACTAAGTTTGAAAATAATGCTCATTGCTTAAATGAAATGTTAAGTAATCAGAAGTCATTTAAAGATAAAAAGGGATTAGGATTTTCAGAATGTAAAGATTCGACTAGTAAAACCAAACAAGTGAAATTTAGCCAGTCTGTCACCACTGTTGTCTCTGATGGCACGGATCCAGCGAATCCCCCTGAAAGGGATCCGGCTAGTGCAACCCAAGGGATCCGTCCACCTGAAACAGCAAGAACCAGTTTTGACCCGGCTACATCTTCAAGAACGGACTTTGTAATTATAACTAAGAAGAAGTCACCTAATACTACTGTTAGGAATATTAACCAAGCAAATGTCTTATGAAGAGTAAGCCTAAAACTCAACCGAGACCCAAAACACCACAACCTAAAAGGCCAAAGATGGACTATCCAAAAAGCAACTATAACCAACTAGGATGGAAGTACAACCCACAAAACCAACATCCGTACCAAACAGCTAATGTTGCACCTTTGGGCTCGTATCTACCATTTCCATTCATAAACCAAAGGAACAGTATGTGTAATGCGAATGGACCCATGAGATATTAAGGACCAAACGCTTGGGTTGTCTTATGCTTTTAGGTATGTCTAAAGGCTGATTTAGAATTAGACGAGTGGATCAAAGATAGTAGATGTACAAGGCGCATGACCAGAAACAAGAACTTGTTCACAACTTATCAAGCCTACGACGGAGCTAACGTAGTGTTTGGTAGTAGCGTTAAAATCAAGATTATTAGCAAAGGTAAGATCACTCACAACTCTCTAACTATTAATGATGTTAGTCACGTAGATAAGCTAAACTTTAACCTTCTTAGCATAAGTCAAATATGTGATAAAAAGTGTAAGGTACTATTTAGTGAAACCAGAAGTGAAACACTTAAAGACGACATTACCATAGGAAAAGGGATTAGGAAAAATAGTCTTTACCTAATGAAATCGGAAACACTTCTAAAGATAAACTTTGCCTAGCTTCTATAGATGATACTTTGATGCTTTGGCATCGAAGATTGGGTCACGCCAATATGCGAATTATACGATCGTTAACATCTAAAGATCTTGTTAGAAATTTACCGAAACTAAAATTTGAACACCATTTTTGTGATGCTTGCAACTTAGGCAAACAAGTCCATGCTAGCCATAAGGCTAAAAATATGGTTTCTACTACTAGGTGTCTAGAACTTTTACATATGGACTTGTTTGGTCCGTCGGTTATACAAAGTTACGGAGGAAACTTCTATACGTTGGTAATAGTAGACGACTATTCAAGATACACGTGGACTAGATTTTTGAAAAACAAAAATGAAGCTTTTGAACACTTTGAAATCTTAAGAAAGAAAATTCAAAAAACAACAAGGTTGTCCTATTGTGTCTATTCATACGGATCATGGTCGGGAGTTTGACAACGAAGTGCAATTCAGAGCCTTTTGTGATGCCAATGGCATTACTCACAAATTCTCAGCTTCACGCACTCCTCAATCAAATGGGTTTGTTGAAAGAAAGAATCAAACTTTACAAGAAATGATTCGAACCATGCTTAATCAACAATCTATCCCTAAAAAAATTTGGTGTAATTCTGTCGACACAACTAAATATATTCGTAAAAGAATCGTAATTTGGCCTTTCCAAGGAAAAACTCTATATGAACTATATATAGGTAGAAATCCTTTACTAGAATACTTTAGAGTGTTTGGAAGCAAGTGTTTTATCTTAAATACCAAATACTATCTCACTAAGTTCGACCCGAATTCCACCAAAGGGGTGTTTATAGGATATTCACCTAATAGCAAAGCCTACATTATCATTAATAAAGAAACCATAAAAGTTAAGGAATCACTAAACAAAAGATATGACGAAAGTCAGTCCTCCTAAGACATCACGTTTAGTAGATGATGAGTTAATTGAAAGCCAAATCATAGAAAAGCAAGCTGAACAAATTAAAAATGAGGAAAATAGACCATTAAACAATGAAATTGTCAATATCAAAGAATCTAAAAATCATCCTCTAGATAAAGTTATAGGAAAATTGAACGAAAGAACCTTGAGGTCACAAGCACACAATCAAAGTAACTTTTTTTGTTTTGTGTCATCCCTAGAACCCAAAAACATAAATGAAGCTATAAAAGACGAAAGTTGGGTTGTGGCTATGTAAGAAGAACTAAACCAATTTGTTGCAAATTATATTTGAAACCTTGTTTCACCTCCTAAAAATCAAACCGTCATAGGTACTAAATGGGTCTTCAAAAACAAATTTGATGAAAATGGTATCGTGTTTAGAAATAAAGCTAGGCTTGTCGCATAATGGTAAACCAACAAGAAGGTATAGACTTTGACGAAACATATGCTTCGGTAGAAAGGTTAGAATCTATACGAATACTTCTTGCATATGCTTGTGCAAATGATTTTAAACTTTTTCAAATGAATGTCAAACGTGAATTTTTAAACTGATTTATAAATAAAGAAGTTTATGTGTCTCAACCTCCCAGGTTCATTGATTTCGAGAAACCTAAACATGTATACAAACTCAAAAAGGATTTGTATGGTCTTAAACAAGCACCCAATGCTTGGTATGATAGAATCAAGGCGTTTTTACTAAAACATAAATATACCATAGGCCTAGTAGACAACACACTATTTACCAAGAAAAAGGATTCGCATATCATCATAGTCTAAATATACGTGGAAGACATTATATTCGGATTAACTTGTCAAGAGCTTTGCGACAATTTTTCTAAAATCATGCACGACGAGTTCGAAATGAGTATGATGGATGAGTTGAACTTTTTCTTCGGTTTGCAAAGCAAACAAAAGGAAGATGGTATATTCTTTGACCAATCTAAATACATTAAGGAAATGCCTAAAAAATTTGGATTAGAAGATTCCAAACTATTAACGCTCCTATGTCATCAGAAATTAAACTCGACAAAGATGAATACGGTGAATTCGTGGATAACACTTAGTATAGAGGCATGATTGGTAGTTTACTCTAACTTACGACTAGTCGGCCGACATCATGTTTAGTGTTTGTCTATGTGCACATTTTCAAGAAGATCCTAAAACCTCACATCTTGAAACCGTTAAAAGAATCTTTAGATATATAAAAGGAACAACACATCTAGGATTATGGTATCCCAAAGGAATGGGAGTAGAAACCGTAGTGTATTGTGACTTCGATCATGCGAAAGATTATGTAGATCGGAAAAGTACAAGTGGTGTTTGTACCTTTATGGGATGTTGCTTAACATCATGGTTCTCCAAGAAATAAATCGCACTAGCCATCTTCACAACCAAAGCAGAATACGTGTCCGCCAGCAAGGCATGTCTACAAACACTATGGATGAAACAAGCACTTGTCGACTATGACATCAAACTTGACGACATTCCCATCCTTTATGATAACAAAGGTGCTATCGACCTTGGCAAGAACCCCGTCTTGCACTCTTGTACCAAACATATAGAGATCCATCATCATTTCCTTCGAGACAACGTACAAAAGGGAATATCTCAATCGAAAAGGTTTCCTCGGAATATAACATTGTCGACATCCTTACCATACCACTTAAAAGTGAACCTTTTAACCTTTTTTGATTAGGACTTGGTCTCATGAAACAAATCTCAAAAATAAACCTAAGAAGTAGGATTGACTACTTGTTGAATCATCTGAATTTTTCAAGTCACTCGATAGACGTCATATCCGAAAACCAACAAACAAACATTTCAACCCATGTTCGAATGTTCACCTCAAAGCTAACCACGCTAGTCTAACAACCCGTGTTGTGATGATGCGTTCGCGAGGAGTATACTTAAGAAAGTCGTGATCTGACTGGTTGCCCTGCTCTCTAAGGAATATGCTCCTATATTCGTCCTTACCACATAATAAGAAACCTCGCCTTGACCAATGGACAATGAATCCCATGATTCTACCCGACTCTTCTTCAAAAAGAAATAGTCCATGTTTATCATCAGATAGGTCGGATCCCTTCAATTTTGAAGGAAGAATTCCTTTCTAAGGGATCCGCTAGATTTGTGATCATAGAAGGTTAAAACTCTACCAGTATCATTAAAAGTGATTTCAAATCTTTTATTTCTCAAATATGAGTTTAGAATTCTATTATGCACATCAAAATCAAATTGGGGACTTTCAAATCATGATTAAAATTATATATCTAATTATATTACATACTATTATTCACATTGCCTCATTAAAAATCCTTTTTGTGCATAAACCCCACGAAAAAACTTTTCACGACTAGGACGCTCATCAAAGACAATTTTTATGCATCATTAATACAAGTAAAAACATTTTTCATGCATCACTACATTTATCTTTTGAATGCTAAAGGCACTACATAAGTAATATATATTTTCGGGTACATTCAAACGTAGCTACATTGAATATAGAAGTGTTTAGGTTGTCTCATTTTTATATTTTTTTTATGTCGACATAATCGCACCTCCACATTGTTTGCATATAGACACACAATAGAATACATTACATTCTTGAAGTTTCACTCGCCTTATTGAAATCACTCAAACATCATCTCTTTGTATGAATCACCTTATGTTTGGTTATCATGCTTTGGTATACATCTTAACTTTTGCATTATCTTCATGTTATCTTTACTCCATATAGGAATAGAGACATTACATTTCGGTTCTTTACAAGCACATTTAGAACCATATTTAGTTGGAACTAAGACTTTTAAATGATAGGATGAAAATTTTATTTTAAGCACATACCGATTTTTCTCTTGTTTGATTTCTTTTTATCAGACAGCCAGATCCCTACATTTGTGAAGGGCGGATCCCTTTGAAAGGGATCCGGCAGAACCGTGTCATCAAAGAACCAGCCATGAAATTTTACTGCATTAATTTCATTTTAGCACTCATTTTATCCATTACTATACTCAAAAATCTAATAAGATTTATTGCATTTGACTTTGTGATAATATATGCATTAAACTCACTTCAAATGATTAGCTTTTGGTATAATTGTAGTGGCTAAACATCAAATCATTTGCATGATCTTTCATTATAAATTAAGAGTCTTCTTGCTTGCATTTCCACCACCATCGCCACCCTTATACTACTAAATCTTCAGCCCTCACTCACATATAACATGACCAAAACACTAAGTAAAACATCATCCACCCTAGCTCCTTGTCAAACCGCTCGAATGAGTGTTCGATTGTGTTGTCTTATCAACATAGCTTCATCTAATGAGTCCTCGCCCATTGAAACCATGTCACCACCATAAGTATATAACCTTGTTCCTCCAACAACATCAAAAACTACACCATCATCCATGCCAACAACACCTCCACCAGCTCCAAACAACCCTCTAAGGAACCTTCTAAGGAACCATCACCTTTGCCCATTACCATTAAGCCTCTTGAGAAAATATGGACCATACCATCTCCATCACCAACTCAACCATCTAAAGCACCATCACCATTAGTCACCACTATTGAACCTCAACCACTTATCTTCTCAACACTACCTACATCACCTCATCATCTCTTTGATGAGTTAGAAGATCTACCTCCTAGACCATCAAATCCTCCACCATTACCAACCTTTGAATCCATTGAGCGTATTGCTCTTCAACCACCACATCCAACCTTTATACTAAATGATATGGATATTGAACCACCACCACCACACTTCCTCCTAAACAACACCTTTCATTACCTTGAACAATGCTTATGGATAAATGGTCTACCTCAACAACCCGCAAATTATGAATATTTTTGTGAACATTGCCAACGCACCCAAGTACTCGCTTATGAAGTACGAGATGAAATGCGTTTCATTCTTAACCACATTCTAGACCGCCTTAACACCCTCACCCACCAAAACTACCACTAGATCCGTGGGGATAGAATGCAAGCATAATAGGATCCTCTTAGTTTTTAGTATTTTTTGTACTTTAGGAACTCTAAGTTTCTATTTTTCTTTTATTATTTTCTAAGACTTTATTTTTAAGAACTAGCTATGTTATTATTTTTGCATATGTTTGTATGTGGTTTAAAATGACCACCTTTCATGAGTTCCTTTTATTACATAGCTTAAGTTCTACATTTTATGTTGGTTTATGCCATTCATTATCATGTTATGTTGTACAACTCATCATTATCATGATGTGTTTTGCTTATCATTTACACTATATTACCACTTACCTTTGTTTTGTAGGAATTATTTGACACCCTTTAATCTAGGGGAGCATATTTCTTTTCCTAACATGTTATCTCTCTATTGTACTAACCATTCTTTTTATAGCTTCAAAATCTATTTTCTTGACGCCCTCATTAAGGGGGAGCATACACATTAGTTAGTTTTTCTTTGACGCTATTTTTGTTTCGATGAAAAGGGGGACAAGGAAGTAAAAACTCAAATTTAAAACTTATATTTTTTTTGTAACCATGGTTTCCGCTCTTTAAGCTGACTGATCCACGGGGTTTGAACCCACCGCCACACAGACTCAAACCAGGTAAAGCCCTCCCCTTTCAAGAGGTTGGCGTGGCCACTTCAGAGTTGTTTGCACCTAGCAGGAATCGAACTTATATATTATTACTTTTTACTTGAAATGAATTTATGTTTTGTCTCAATAAAAAGAGAGAGATTGTTAATACAAATAAGCTATAAAAACATTTATTTATATTTTATGATCTTTCTATGTTTTATCGATAGCAAACATAAAATTCATATTAAGTAAAGACTAAAACAAATAAGTTTTAAACCTATAGTTTTCTAACTTATTATACATCTCTACATATCATTTTAATCAAACACATCATTTGTTGCCTACAAGTCATTTAAACATGTGTGTGTCTAAAATACATTTAGCATATTACTTACACTAAGTAACTACATAATCTATTTACAAAGTATGTACACTATTTCTAGAAAATTATTTACACATCTCTTACAAGTAACACAAATACTTGCACATCTATTCTTTGTAAATTCACAAAACAACACTTTGGTAAAAATGATTTTACAAATGCATTTTTACCTCATCCATGACATCACTTACTAGTTGACTTTTGTGAAAGATATCTTCAAGTATCTTGCCAAATCTAGACATAATATTTGGAGATCTCATTGGATTGTGTGTGATTTGTTGTCACAAAATCTTTCCAAATCCGGATTGTCAGAACAATCCGACAGATCCCTAAGATTACACTTGACGGATCCCTTTTAAAGGGATCCGCCAAAATCGATGTACCAGGCAAACTTTTTCCTATAAATAGAAGGCCAAAGTTCATCATTTCTTCACTATCGAAAGATTTCACATAAACTTGATCTAAATATTTTGAAACTTAAATTTAATCGGTAAAATTATTCAATCCCCCCTTCTAGTTTTACACAAAAAGGCTTAAATCTTGAATGCTTTAGAAAATATAAACTTTAGAGTGAGGAAAAAATATCAACTTTACATAAGAAAAAAGTAATTAGGTTTTCAACACATTGGTCATGTGCTCCCCCTTTTCACAATTCCTTTGACACGCATGATCTCATTAGAGTTGTTCTAACTTATCATCAAGATGAAAATGACCAAGAAGCACAACATCAGGCAATCCAAGACGATAACTCAACTATCACCAAACTGATACACGTTGAGTATTCACTCGATGATATCTCTAAATAAAGACACCCATAGTGATTAATGAAGATGAAGAGCAAATGGTTGAAAGCACGACAAAGCTACATAATGTGCCAATGGAAGACAATAGCCTAATGCCCAAAGAGGTAACGAGCAGTGTCTCTTCTACAAAGGAGAATTAACACCAAATCATTTCAGTCCACCGAGATAGCCTGATGAGCTTGTCACGACATTGTACAAGCCATTATTCCATGATGCAAGTTAAGATAAAAGGCCTAAGCGAGTTAAACTTCAAAACTAGATCACAACTTATATAGAATGAGTTCAAAAGTCATTATTTTGTCAAAAGAACATTTATTGGAGGTGATCTAATAATAATGATGGATGCAAAGAAAGAGCGACACTTAGGCACCCATAATAAGCTTAGAAACAAAGAGACGAAGAAACACGTCTGGTCTACAATGATTCCTCCGGATGAACTTGAGGTCGAGTTCTTCTAAAGAAGGAGAGAATGATGGAGGACCAAAAGTGGAAAAAGAAAAAAAGGATAATTCTAGAAGAATTAATTTGGATTAGAAGTTAAGTAAGATTTATTTCGAGTCTAGTTATATTTTATGTTTATCTTTACTTGTTTGATTAGGATTATTATTTCATTAGGAAACTTTGCTTGAGTTGTTTTAGGATTGTTAGGTCTATTTAAAAAACGACAGTACATTGTAATTCAGATTTCAGATTATACAATTACTTTTCTCGTGTTTAACACATTTTATTCTTATGTTCATAAAAGATCAAAACCTTTAGGCTGATTTGCTTATACGATTAACCTGTTCACAACGTGATTGTAAATAAAACCTTCCATTGTTCTACATTAGTTTCACTAATATCCTAAAATTAGAAAATAAATGTTTTCATTTACGTAATACATAGAGCAAGTTATATGTTTATATATTAATTGAATGTTTAATATGTTAGAGAGAATTGAAGACATGGACAGACTTACATTGGTGTCGGGTAGGAAAAAGATCCTCTAAAGTTGTAGTCAAACATGATTGGTAAAGTTAAGTTTGTTGTGAGTGAAGATAAACAAGTGGGCCCTTGAATTTTATTAAAAGAAAAATGTTTATTCATTTAACTTATTTGTGATTGGTGAACATGATGTATCATGTTTGACTCAACTTGAGAGGATTCTAATCCGTTGCACAATTACCATTTTGGTTAACTAAAGTTACATTATAGGAATGAAACTAGGAAAAAAATATTGGGGTTGCTCATAACAAAAATCGATAGAATTTTAATTTTTTTTTGCACTTCACGACCTAAAATCAGGTAAAGCTCGTGACATACCCGACTTTAGAGGATCTTTTTCCTTGTGCAACGCCCTCTCAAAATTTTTGGGTCCGTCCCTGATTGAAGATAACGTAACTTAAAATGAAAATGGTTGCTTTTTTCCATATATGTCCATTTAGCCAGATATAATTGTGATTGCAAATCATTTCAAAATCCCATCAATATATGTATTATTTATGTAAGAAATATATGTATCCTTGTATAACTAAATGAATTAAATAAGGATTATGGAAATTTACTTGTTCCCTTAGTTTGGTTGCCTATATAATGAATCTCATAATTCATTATTTGCTAATCTTGAAACCCCTAACAAGTCAAACTTAGGGAACAAGTAAACTTTACTAATCCTTATCTAATAAGAAATTTTCTCCTCTTTCCTTTTCTTGTAAGTTGGTCAGCCAAGGGAGGGGGGGTTCTAGGACCTTCCCATTGGTTGGTTTTACAACTAAGTCCCTTTACTTAATTATTAACGACCGTTAGCCAACATATGTTAAGTAACTATTTAATTAATGTTTATTATGTACTTATCGTGAAATGCTAATTAATATAATACTTTATATATTTTAATTACATTATTTAAATTGAATCTAAATGTAACGTGTGCGACCTCATAGGCTCGTGTACTTTCCAGACATATAATTATTTGTGATATGGACATTTCTTAATAGCTCCTACTTGGACATGTCTCAAATAAATATAATAACATTGGTAAGCGTCTAGCAACATGTCAATGCTCCTAGAAATACTTGAGTGTACTTTTATAAAGTCTCAGTTAAATGATTTAATCATTTACCATCCCTTTGTTTTTGATACCGTGTTAAAAATGGATATAGATCCATGTCATTCCATTATTTAACGATTTTGTTTCTTGTTTCTATAATTGATCAAGATTACTAAATTCATCAAGACTCATCTAGATATCCTTTGGGTGTGGCCACATAAACATCTAATCAATCCAACGAGGAGCCTAGTGGCATCATTCTTCAAAAGCTAGTTGAAGGAACACTTTCTATATTGAATACACGTGTAAGTCATGCGCTTCACAACACTTCTTAAAATAATCCTTATAACTACTTTATTTGGGATAACGTTAAACTATAACTAGAAATGTTATCCACACATGCAAGACCTGCTTGCATCTCAAGTCTAAGGATTAGCAAAGAAAATTACTTACAACATTCACTTGATGACGCTGATCCATAAAGTAATATCTTGTTAGTTGGGGTAGTCCGATATGCAAACATGTGAATATCATATGAGTTTGGCAGACACATCCTTTAATATTCTAAGAATATTATTAGTCACTCAAATTTGTCTTAATTCAACTATACTCCCATATTGTTGATTAACAACGGGCAAATTTAAAATAAAAATTATTCACGGATTAAACATGTAAATATAAGATATAATTAATATTAAATGAAAACAAACACACTGAGTACTTTAATTCATTATATAAATAATAATTGTTTAACATCCCTTATTCAAATACTAAATAGATTAATGCATGATAATTCTAGTTTAAGAATCATGCCTAAAGTCACAGGGATAAGGCATAGATTTCATGAAAATCAACTAGATTATGATCTATGGAATTTTAAGAATACTTATTTCAAATTCACAATAGTGAAGTCTTTTGTACATATACAATGATTGTCCTTTTGTACGTGTGTACTCAATTACAAGTATCACAATTTGAGTGTTGCTATCGTGCGTTCTAAAGGGTGTGTAAATCTAGCAAAACACCTTATTGAAGATAGTAATCTTTAACAGCTTCCTAAATTGTAAAGTATTCTTATTCTTTTAATATGTGTTGCAACGATGCTCTTAGTCGAGCAAAACTAGTCAGCATGATCATCATCAATGATGAAATCTTACCACGACTGAGATTGAGTATCATCCCAATTAAAGTAGCATCGGTGTCTAGTAACAACACTATGATTTTATTTTAATCCGTAAACAAGGAACATTTCTTTGGTAATGTTTGATGCCTTTCTAAACTCTAGGTTGTTGGCAATGATAATTGCATCCTAATTATCACATAGAATATTCATTACTGAAAACGGTTCCAAGTTCAACAATGATTTTTCTATTCCAAGCATTCCTACCAGAATATTTGTATCAACAATCATCTAAATGATTTTCTTATATATCGTTGTTGTCAACTCACCTTGTACTTATACAAGTGTTACAATTTACTCCATACACAATATGATTTACATGATAAATCCCTCGGTTAGACTTAGGGTTTCAATTCATGTCAACTCCCATCAAGTGAGATATATCCATTGAGACTTGCTAAATGATATATCTTGTTGTGTTTGATTTATTAACCACATATGTTTATTTTTAATAAACATATATTCCAAGGTTGTGTGTTTAATTTCCTAAATCTTTTGGATGAAGCTTCATTCTAAGTTATCTTAGTTCTAATTATAAATCAAAACATGGATTTAATAATTAAACTTAAGATCCATCCCTTAGATGCATGCAACCACATTTGGATTCTTGCATTATGTATACTACATAAAGATTATTTGAATTTATAAACCTTTTTATTACACACCATCCTCGCAAAGGTAACCATTCAAGAAAGAGTTTAAATATTACATTGTCATATATTATCTTTATGAGAACTAGTACGATAATAAATCATCTTTATATAATTAATGCACGTAGAATGAGAAATTTAATCATGGTCAAATACTTGAGTATGATTAAAATTCTGTCACATAGCGTGCATTGAACATGTGTACAATATTGTCCTTATGAGTCTTCCTTTTTAAAGAAACTCATATTAACCTAACAATCTAACCGTTTGGTTAAAGATTAATCAAGTTTCCAAAAATTGATTATCTTCTATGGACTTGCGTCTAATCATTCATAGTCTTATTTAATCATTAGATTCAAAATTCAATAATGCATCTCTATAGTTAGTAGGTTCACCATGATCCTCTAGCTTATATTCCTCAGTATTGATATAAAATATAATTCAAGTGCTAGAGGTATCCTTGTGGATCTATGAATATGAGTTATATCATTATAAGGTTCATCATTTTCATGTTCATCCTTATTATGACATTTGCTAGTATGTTTATAAGGTTGTGTATTGTATCTCTTAAAGATCTGCATGTCCTCCCACTTGCCTTTTGTAATTAGAGACTATTATTCATATTACTTAGCATGTTGAGTAACAATAAATTGTTCTCATTTGGGATATTACAAAATACATTAACAATTTTTTATTCTAGTTCGTTAATAACACACTTAATAGGATATTAACAAATTCAAAACTTCAATTAAGACATAGTGTGACTCCTCACATTCCATAACATGATGGTGACATAGTTACCTTCTAGGTTGGAGTCATATTAAATATATACATGATATACTCAGTTTTTAAACCTTGACAAATTCGGAGGTAATGTATTTAAGTTATCAAAATCAACCAATTCCAAAAGAGTTTTATTTAACACTTTAGATATACAATAACATGTGGTATTGTATGAGTATTGGGATTGTGAGACTATACCACAATTCCTTAAACAATTTAATACTCTTTAGTTTACATACTTATCAATTGTATCAAACCAAATTAAACATATAGTATTTAAAAACCTATTGCATACTATAATGTATACATCTTTAACTAGTTCAAGAACTCTATGTACATATCTTTGTAAGAAGATATAACATGTTAACTATACATTATTTAGCCTTTAAACAATTCAAGTACTTGATAACATCAAATAGTTAATAAATTTTGATATCAAATTCCTTATAAAAATGCTTATAAATATGTTGTAAACGTCTAAAAACATTACTTAATTGCTTATATTTAGTTTTCAGTGACCAAGTGAGCATTTTAGCAAAAGACGAGGGATTTGAACATGAAATGCAATAAAGTAAAGAGTTTAAGGCAGTTTACGATGTAACACCCCTGAGGGATTACACCGTAACATATACTAATGAAGAAATGAGTCATCACACCTTTTACGGCGTAAAGCATCTCCTACTTTACGCCGTAACATTCAAATTTACAAGGGATGACTTATCCGAATTAGCGTTACAGCGGAACATAGGCGACAAGGTTACACCGTAATATCATTTTAGCCTATAAGATTGGAAGTCTACGTATCAGGGTTACAGCGTAACGTCTCACAAGGGTTACGTTGTAATAGTTTCGATTTATATAAATAGAGCCCTCATCCGGCACATTCAACATCACTCACTTCTACAACTCACAACACAGTTCCAAGGGGTGAACCAAACCCTAAAGGTCTGAAGCATTTCACTAGAAGATCTAAGGGAGAAGTCACTTTAAACATTTCTTGTATTTATTCATTCATAACATTCACTGTAAGAACAATGATGATTCAATCCATGTCTACGTTCATTAATTCTTGCATTTCTGTTACCATGAGCGGCTAAGCACTCTAAGTGCTGGCCTAATCATGTATCTGCTATTGTTATGATTAATATTTCCTATTCAATTATGGTTCTGTTAGATATCCTTATAGCCTTTCATTGATCCCTGTGTTTTGGTAATATAAAGAGTGGCTTAGATCTTGTTAATCCTGATATTAGACTTACCATGTTGAACTTGGGATTAGCGGGGTACTAGGGTGGCTTGGCACCTATCCCTAGTGTAGGAATTGATCAAATTACCGCCTTTTCCATAATAAATACTTAAAAAATGCAGGAACTCTTTCAGAGGGGGTTAATAATTAGTTTAGACTATAAATTAGTCTTAAGGATAGTTGGGGTTTAACCACTACAAACTTGGATGCCTTGCTCGTGTGATCGTAGGGGAATGTGGGATCGTAGAGTAAGTATAGGACAGACCTTAAATGCGAATTCGGGTCTGTCGATATTAGAACCACTAATGGAACTTATAATTGAACATTGCACAGGAAAATGTAATCATAGCATTAGTAACGAAATGGTTAGGCTAGCATGCTTTTCTCCCTGAATACTTCTATTAATTTTCTTTATTGCATTTACTTTCCCGTAGTTATTAAAACCAACTTTATAACCATTTTCAATCGTGACATAATCAAATTAAAACTAGTAAACCTTAGCTCTTGGGACGACCTCGGATTTACCAAACTACTGCACTATATACGACCGGGTTCTCTTCCCGTTAGTGCGTGTATCGGTAGACGAGTTTTATAAATTTAAAACTTGGCATATATTTAATTAAAACAATTTTACGCATCAAGTTTTTGGCACCGTTGCCGGGGAGCTAAAATTAGTTTTAGTTTGATTTCTTATTACTAAACATTTCTAAAAATCATAATGGCTGAGGGGGAAATCGATAACCTTACCATGGAGCAGTATCTGGCATTGACTCGAGGAAACCAGGCACCGGGCGTGGTCAAAACCGAAATAGGAGGCAATGTGAATTTTGAGATAAAGAGTCAATTCATGTGAGAATTGAGGGAGGATACCTTTTTCAGAAACAAGAACAACGATGCCCATAAGCATGTGGAGCGATTTTTAGACATCGTCAGCATATTCAACATTCCCAGAGTATCATATGATGCTGTCATGATGCGCGTCTTCCCCATTAATCTAACTGGAGCCGCTAAACGAAGGGTGGGTAGACTTTCTCTAAGAACCATCGATTCCTGGGATCTCCTTAAAAAAGCCTTTATCCAAAGGTACTGTCCACCATCAAAAATAGCCAAGCAGCTTGAAGAAATCCGCAACTTCAAGCAGGAAGGAGACGACACTTTATACCAAGCTTGGGAACGGTATAATGGCCTACTATATAAATGTACCACTCATGACATCAATAGCCATCAGAAGGAAAACATCTTCTATAATGGTCTTGGGACCATGAACCGCCAGCTACTTAACTCACAGGGGCCAATTCCTAGCATGACACCTGCTCAAGCATTAACAGCGATTCAGACTATGGCTGACCACTCCCAAAAGTGGCACGATAGGACATCCAACATAAATATAGAGGGTAGTAGTAATTCTGAAGGGATCGCTGCTATTGTAATCAAATTAGATAACCTAGGCCTAGATATGAAAAAGCTTAAGGAAAACATGCATGCTATTCAAGTTGGATGTCAAAACAGTGAAGGAGCTCATCTTGACAAAGACTACCCTCTCAATGAGGAAGTAAAGAGTGTCGAAGAGGCTATATATGGCGAGTTCAAACGACCTTCGCCTTTTAATAATGGAGCTAAATACCGTGTAGGCCCACCTAGATACTACACCCGCATTGACAATCGACCGCCATTTAGAGAAAAGAGGCCAAGATTGGAGGAGTGATGTGTTGTTATGTGGTTGTAAATTATGATTCAATTTTTAAATTTATATATAACCAACTTAACCAAAAATAACAACCCGATCAGTGGGAGTTTCATGGTAGGTAAGGTGTCGATCACTAAGAGCGAGAAACAATTTCAATTTGTTATTACTTTGGTTTTCTAATCTAAGTTAGTCTAATCTATGCTAAACCTATGTTAATCCTAAATCTAATGGATAAGGGGGTTTTCAGCCTGAGAGACTGGCACGGGTATAGTGGTGACTAAAACCAATTCAAGACACTAAAACGCACGCAAGCAAATTAACAGAAGATAGAAGAACGGTCTAGCCAAATATAAGAAAACGATATTAACCATTATTAATCTAATCAGAAGGTTGGTTTGTTTATTTAGTGCAATGATTATTTATCTCGAGGGGGCATATCATTCTTAAGATTAAGGCAGTACTTCTTCCTTAAACTTAGACACATAGAATTCTGTCATAATTAAACGCATCCGCATAAAGCATCCTTATTATTGATTATAATTCATCTAGAGGACAACACGATGTATGTCGTATAAACCCTAGCTCATAGAGACTTTAACCACTTACTGCTTAACGGTAACTTGTATTGGGTGGTAGTCCACAATCCACTCTATACCAAAGAATTAGAATGTTATTTGTTAGTCCTACGCCATGACCTATGGTAGCCTAACTTGTTCACAAAACTAAGGCAAGCATTATGTTATTAGTGATCCTATTTGTTCCACCTATACGAATTACTATATGGAGAGCCATCTCGGCATCTAGATTACTTGGTCCGTATCACTAGATCCAATTGAATGATAGGTCGCATATTAAAGCACATAAACAAGTATCATGTGATAAACATAATCAGCAATTCAATGATAAATTAAGCAATCGAGATAAACAAACCAAACATTAAGATCTTCATAATAATGGCTAATACCCGAAGATAGCCTTCAAACGTCATAATTAATACAAAAGTAATGATTTAGCCAAGGTAAACTAACTGAGTTAACGAATGATACCAAAAACCAAACGATTACAAGAGTACAAGAAATTACACGTTGTCTCCTATTGAATTGATTACGTTGCTCAACCTCTTCTGCTCTTTTTCTCCTCTAAAAATCAACTTTTGTGGTTTAGGTATCGAGAATATGATTTAGTACACTTAAATCTTGTTTTTAAGTTTTCTATTTATATGGTCTGGAATATGGTCAATAAGGCGTATCCAAAGTCTTGGATACGGCGTATCAGAGATTTCTTAGAGTAGGGACCACGTTTGATATCTTTTAAAATATTTTATTTCCGTATGGCTTGAATACGGCATGTAGGCACACATACGCCGTATCTTCCTTGATGGATACAGCGTATTGGTTGTCAGAACAGTAATCTTCAAATATCTTTATTTAAGCTTCAGAATGCGTGCCTTTTAGTTAACTACCACCAAGTACTTCATAATTATTGCAATTCTCAAATATAAACAATTAAGTAACAATTCTTTGCAATAATTATACAAAATAGGTTAATTACATGAGATAAATGATGCTTTAAAAGTGACGTTATTTGATGTCATCAAATATCCCCCCACTTGAATCCTACTTGTCCTTAAGTTGCCTTTAGAAGTTTATGAAAATGTATCCCTAAATATTTTTCCGTTTAAGCATTTATTTGATCTAATACAAGTACACAACCGAACACCTCATGAAATAGGAAGATGAAAAATACTCAAATCACTCAACTAATCTATGTGGTAACATGTAACTAATTAGCTTAATTACTCGGTCATGACGAGTATTCTATCATAGGCTTGACAAGGATACACATCTCCACCACTAGAGCTAAGGAGTAACAAGTTTATAAAGGTAAAAAAGGTTTTATTATAAGGCTTAGGGTTGATCATTCTACAATCTTTCACCAAAAGTACCACACCAACAAGGCAGTTGAAGCACACATACATGGCCGTAACGACGGAATAGACATGTGTGTTCGATCACATCCTCATTTGAGTTTAACCAAGGGTTAGGATGAAGAATGATATAGGGTAGGGATCTTCTAACTTTCACCAATAGTAATAAACTAACAAGGCAGCTGAGACATGCATACATGGCCGTAACGACGGAATAGACATACATGCTCGTACACATCCTCATTCACGTAAAACCCATGGTTAATGATTAGGAAAAGGACTTAAATTGTTGTTAAATAAAAATTACGAAACAAATAGACTAGGTCCAAGATATAAGTTGCTAGATACTTTTTCCTGACCGTTACCATGATTAAGACACAACTATATACAAACATCTTGATCATAGATCAAAAACAACAACCTGAGTTAGCGTTCCCGTAACGGTTAACTTCCCAATCATCCCATACTTTACATACTTTACATGATAAGTGGCGATATCTACCACTTTATACAATACTCTACATCATTGACTTATAGACGTATCAACGAATAATCGATCCTTCATATAATTCCTTCGGTCTAAGCTTTTGTGAAACGATTATCTTCAAACTTTCCTTCTCTTTTTTGTTGCGATTTTCTAATTTTTTTTTGATTTTTTTCACTATACTCTACTACAAAACTCGGTGTAATTTCACCATCTTCATGATTATAATAACTCCGGATAATTCCTTCGATAATTCTTCATTCTTCGGACGTACCAATAATTGCGTTGGCAGTAAAAATACATGAGTTTTGACTACTTTATACATTCCCATTTGCAATGGACAAATTTCTTCCCAACCGTACCAAAGATAGAAAATTGACACAAGACTCGAGAAATACATACTTTACACTTTAAGCAACTAGCAACTGATAAATGGAATTAATCTAACAAGGTAGGCTAAGGTGTAAAGGTGTAACGAAACAAACAGTTAGTGTAATTCCTAAAGGATTGGCTCTATTGGTTTTTCTAGGGGTATCTTACTCTTAAGATAAGAGTAAACAAAGGGTTTATACAAGGATTTAACTAACCAATGTAGTTAGTTAATAAAATAACATATAAAGGCTTTTTGGGTGTAATCTTAGAAATTTACCAATTTAAACAAGTTACTCCATCTAAATCTATAGTACTCATTATTGTGGTCTCGAATAGATATACCAAGCCAAGTTCTAAAGTCTACAACATCACCGGCACACTCATATTTTGTGGAATTTGGGTAAACATTTAGAAACGAATAAGGTTAAATCCTCACAATATCTAATAAGGGTTATTGTGTGCGGGTTATGTAACAAGTAATTTCACAAAAGTATGCTTGAATTTTTTTTAAATTTGAGCATAATTTAAGCATTTTAGTGTGAAAAATAGGACAAGTATGCATTCTAATTCCCATCCACCCACTTGAATTATACAGAGTCCTTGTTGTATAGATAAAACATTAAAAACGGGAATTAAAAAGAATTAGAATGAGAAACTTCCCTGATATATTGCTCGGTAGATTCTCCAAGTTGAGTTTATGAGCAAGATTGTGTGTTGTACATGCGTCTTAAAGTTTCAAGACTCCAACACTTCCAGATTTCTAGATTGTAGATTCTTCACCAACATCGTCGATTTCTTCGCATCGAGGTCATGTGCAAAATATAGGAAAAACATGCAAAATCCTATCTTGGGTATCTACGGTTAATTTAAATAAGCTAAATAAACTGTATAGGAGACCAATACGCCGTATCTATAAATTGAAATACGCCATATCAAGAAACCTGTAAAAAGTATCTAAATACGGGTCAGTCTGTTGAATACGCCGTATCATGTGCATGAATACGTCGTATTGACAGAACTGACAATAATGTTTAAAGTGCATAAAAATAAAGGACTGATAACTTCCATACATTCGATACGCCGTATGGTATGGAGCGGATACGCCGTATTAATGTCTAGGAAGACAGACTCGATAAAAATAAATTACAATCCGGGTTGTCTCTCAGGAATCACTTTTTTTCAGCTAGTCTTTAAGTTAGACTTTTTCCTTTAGCTTTTCTCACTCGGCTCTTGTTACCATCCATCCTTCGTCCATCATGCGAAATATTTCTTGGTATGCTCGACATGTGTAGGATCGTTATTCCTTAATGAAACACTGATATACTGTCAACTATGCGGAATCTAGTTGGCAGTACTTAGAAGAACACACAACAGTTTCTCAAACGATTTCTTTTATAAACCTTTTGAATCTGCCTAAATTGCAGATCCCTAATACAATACTAACAATTCTCAACTTAGTGTTTTTCTATGTTTGTTCTATATTCTAATATCTTCCTAGAGATCCTTTTATAAACATAAGGATAACCTCTAGTAGATGTACAGTCCTTGTATATCATAAACACTAATTGATACTTATCACTAATAACTGTTACAAGATAAATGCTAAAACAACCGTTTAAACTTTATAGTTCCTATATCCACGGCAGTACTTCGATCTTTGACTGGCAGTACCTTGACTTTCTACTTAGCAGTACTTTGATCTTTCATTCAGTAGTACTTTGACCTTTTGACTTGCATTTCCCAACAATCCTCCCCTAACTTGAATTCTACTTGCTTGACTTCAAGTTTCTTGATAGTTGGTCTTCTTTATTAAGCATCAGTCTATCTTGTCATTTAAGTAGTACTTGCCTTCTATCTTTTTAAGCTTCATCCTTTGAGCAGTATCTTGTACACAATCTGTTTGAGCATCTTGAAATGAAATCTCTTATCTTTGAACATACACATTTCTTCAAAAATCTTTGTCTTTTGCCTCAACCAGATTGTTCTTCTCAGCAACATGTCTTTTCAGCAACATGAATGGATTTTATGAGCCTTTACCAAGTAGCCATTCACTCTTGGGCTAGTCAGTTCTTTGGTACCTAGAAAAGGTAATAATCCATGATGAACTGAAAATCACTTCAACACTCAGAACATGAATCATAGTGTGTTGAGTACTATATGACTTTTGGTAAGTCATTACAACCATAAACGGATTTGATTAGTCTTTACCTGAAGCCGTTTGCTCAGGACTAGTCAACTCTCAGTAATAAAACATTGGTGAGTTGAGGACCATATAGTTTTGAGCAAACTATTAAAGCTATCAACGGATTTGAGTTCTCTTTACCAAAAAGCCGTTTGCTTTGGAGTAGCCAATAATTCAGTGTAATACCATGGTGTATTGATCACCATACAATTTTTGGTAAATTGTCAACCATCAACAGATTTGAGATGTCTTTACCAAAACTGTTTGATTTGGACTAGTCAATTCTTATGTTTGTAAGACATGGTGAATTGAATACCATTTGTTGTGTGGTGGTTAACCAACACTCAATCCCTTAAAACAGTTTGATATTCAAATATCTGTGCCTTAAATCTTTCTGCACACTCAAATCTTCACAATATTTCAAAAACAACTTTTTAACTAGCAGTACCTTCATCAAGGTACTGTTTGTTTTACACTAGCAGTACTTTGAACAAAGTACTGCTTGTTCACAGTTAAATCTTTTTATCAAAATAAGATATATAAAAAGAAAATTTTGATAAATCATACCAGTTGTTTAAGAATTGTCACCATTTGCAGTTGTCCATAAGATGAACAGATGTATCAAAGTAATGGCTGTCTCACTTTCGTCTTCAACTTCCATTCCATGTTCCAGCATCCTTATCATCAACTCTCTTGATAGAGGATATCTTCTCTCAGCCAGCATATGAATCATAGTGCCATCTTCTATCTCTAGCGTATGCACTCCTGAAGATTCATGAAACCTCCATCTTATGATTTCCCATTCTTCTTGATCCTTCCAGAAGTCATCATCACTTGATTCAGCCGTCTCCCAAATAATGTTTAGATCACCTAGAAGCATCAAACCTAATCCGGTTGGAGGAATGTGCTCATAATAGTCATCAACAACTCGATATAGGTGATATAAATCCTGTCTATCTAAGACATGCAGTATCTCCCACAAAGTATCAAAAGCCCTAAAATGATTATTCTCTCTGTGAATGATAAGATACTCTCCATCAGGTGAATCAATAACTTGGAGCTCTGTAATCATGGAGATTCCTTCTAGTGACTCTTTATCGTGTACACTCTTTTCAAAGTCTACAACCCTAAGGTAATTTCTGAGCTCATCAATTGTTTCTGTTCTTAACTTAGGCTTCTTTGATGGCTGTTCTTCAGATATTGTAGCTTTCCTTTTCCTTAAGAGTCTTTTTGCATCTCTTTCCTTCAACATCTCCCTTTCTTTCTCCGAATCCATTGGAATAAAGTCTTTGAAGGAGTCTTTAATAGATGCTTGAACTTAACTTGTCATAACAATTCCATCATCTGTGGATACTTAAGTTTTTTGCAAATTTTTGTATCCTTGACCTTTAAGAAAATTCATCATTTGATACTTTCTTGAGCAAGAGAATTAGGTTTCCTCAAAGTGGTCTTTGGCTTTGTTTTCTTCAATTCTTCAAACCTTTTTCTTTCTTCTTCTGCATCCCATTCAGCTTGAATTTTTCTAGCAACCTCCTCATCATTTGTAGTCTCCAATGCTCTGATTTGTTGAAGAGTTAATTTCTTCTTTTTGGGTTCTTCTACCAAGATCCCTTTGCCTTTATCTTTCGGGCATACTTGAGATGGTTGTTAGTTGAGATTGAGATTGTATGGGACCAGAATGCTCAACCTCTTGGTCCTAGAAATAGCAACAAAACATTAGCAACTTAAGTTGTTCTTCAATTCATAACTTGAATTGACGGAGTGGAGCTTGAAGGACCTTGCTTCATCTTCAAATTTAGGTCCTTGAGTAATAGTACCTTGTCAGCATACTTTGAGGTTTTCTCCAATCCAGTTCTTCTGTTTCTACCACCATTTACTTTTAGAAGCTTCTTTCTACCAATAATTAACTTCTCAGTCTCATCACTTTTTCTTTCCAATCAGAGTAACACACATCTTTTCAACAATATCATCAAAGAAAGGATGTGCTGTATCTTCTTCTTGAACATTGTGCTCTCAGACAAATTCCGGTTCATCATTATTCCTCCCAATTTTGACTGAAGACACTTTCTTCTTATGCATCTTTCTTCGCCTCTTTT
Source organism: Tanacetum coccineum (assembly GCA_026074375.1). Taxonomy (NCBI): domain Eukaryota; kingdom Viridiplantae; phylum Streptophyta; class Magnoliopsida; order Asterales; family Asteraceae; genus Tanacetum; species Tanacetum coccineum. The sequence goes on along the minus strand of BQNB010032544.1, from coordinate 12,937 downwards.
GACTTCTTAAGGTTTTTGATGCTCTACCAAAAAGCATGATGCTGGACCACTGGCTGGACGAATTTGGACATTTTTCTTGCGCTTGCTTTGAGCTTGATATTTTTAGCTTGAGAAAGGTTTTGCCTCTGAGTCCTCTTAACTTTCCTGTTCAAAAGCATATATTCACAAATGTCCCTCAATCTCCTCCAGATTTTGAGACGCATCTGAGGGAGTGAAATCATCATTGGGAGATTTAGAAATAGAACAAAACCTTTATAAGCAGCAGGTACCTTGTAATTATCATGACCTGAACTGCATCAGAATCATGGTGTAGCTGTACCATGGAAGGAAGCAGTACCTTTACTGAAAGCAGTACGTGAAATGAAGCATCACTTTGAGTTGGAGTGCCCTTGAGCACCTGCAGAACTTGCAGCCCTATAATGAGGACTAGTGACTAATGTTCTTCCTCCCGCTGCCTATGCTATAACTAACCTCTAACATAGATGAGTCAAAGTGTAATCCACACGATAACTTAGGACTATGCTTCCTCATGAATTGTAAAAACCTTAGAAGGAAGTGAAACGGATGGTATAAAGTCCTGATGTCTGTCTACTCCCTCTAACTGCTTGTTCAAAAAACAATTTAAACGAACTAGGATACACAAGAAAAGGTGTACCATTTGAAATATTCCTAGCATCCCAATTAGAATCATCAGGAGGAAATTAAACTTTGGTTTGTGGGCTAGACTTACAAGAGACAGAGCAACGCTTTGCCTTAATATTGTGCCCAAGAAGTGCTCTTAGGACTTAAACAGTGGAGTAAGACATGAACTAAATACTTCTACTAAGGCTAGTAAAATAGAAGGTTTTAAGAAATGAGTTGTGCGAAGAGTTACCCCTCGTAGCCAATATCTCTGAGCAAGTCCCAAATACCTTGCTAGGAAAGCATATCCAACTCCAGTTCATCATCAAAAGTAGGGTCACTCGAATGGTTGCTTCATAAAAAGAAATCAAAAACTTCTTGCCAGCTACCTTGGTGCGAAAGTGAGTTAACGTCATTGATCATTGAAGAAAAGCTGTAGCCCAAAATTGTTTGAAGCATGGACCAATAAGATCACAGGATCAACCAACAACGAGGGTAGTTAATTGAGCAGCCATGAGAAAGTCGATGATTTGATAAAAATCAGCATTCTGTGCCGCTTTCATTGGAAAAAATTATATTGTATGGGGGGGGGGGGGGGGGGGGGGGGATAAAATTATTTTGTTTTTTTTGGGGGGATTTTTTTTTTTTTTGGGGTTTTTGGGGGGGGGGGGGGGGTAAAATATAGTGATGGTGGGGGGGATTGGATTGTGGAATGGGGTTGGTTTTGTAGGGGAGAGTTGGGGTTGGTTTATTTGGTTTGTTAAGAGATAAAGTGAGAGAAAAATGCAATGCAGTTGAGTATTTATAGGTTGTGTTGGATAACTTTGAAGTTACCGTTGTAAATACGTTTTTAGCGCAAAAACGTACGTTTGACCGTTGACCGAACGTTAGAACAGTACTTTGTTGTCTAAGCAGTACTTTCTAAGACAAGCAGTACTTTGAGTTGGCTAAGCAGTACTTTCAACTTAAAAAGATGTCCAACTCAAATATGTGCAACGACAACCCTGCAATCTTGCAAAATATCTCTTCAAATCATCAAACCTCTGAAAAATCATTCATAGCCTCCCCTCAAAGGTAGCTAGAGTGCTTCTAAATATCCATTCTACCCAAAACAGTACTTTACTTGATTACCAGTACTTTATATGTGATCCTCCCCTCAAATATAGCTATGGGTTCATCATCCCAATTGTTACCACCAAAAAGTTAAATCTTGTCAAGTCAAAGCCTTTGGTGAGTAAATCTGCTACATTGTCATCAGTATGAACCTTGACCACATTAATGAGCCTTTGCTCATAACAATCTCGAATGAAGTGATGTCGAATCTGAATATGCTTGGTCTTTGAGTGAAAAACAGGATTCTTCACAATGCAAATGGTGCTCTCATTGTCATATTGAATTTATGATCATGAAGTTTAAAACATAATCAAGTATTTATTTCTGCATCCAAATTACCTGACCACACAACTTGCAGCTGCTACATATTCTGCTTCTGTAGAGGAGATAGCCACAATTGTTTGTTTCTTGCATTGCCAAGAGACCAGTCTTCTTCCAAGATATTGACATCCTCCTGAAGTTGATCGTCTATCATGATTGTCCCCAGCATAGTCACTATCGGAAAAAGCTTCTAAGTGAAAAGGAGAGTCCTTAGGATACCATAAACCCAATTTAGGTTGATGTTTGAGGTACCTAAAGATCCTTTTGACAGCATGTAGATGAGAAACCTTTGGAGTGACTTGAAATCTTGCACACAGACAAACAGCAAACATTATGTCTGGTCTTGAAGCAGTTAAGTACATGAGACACCCAATCATAGACCTATAAAGATGTACATCAACATCTTCACCTTCTCATGTTTTTCCCTAGAGATTTATGACTCAATGGGGTGGATGCTGGCTTGATGGTTCAAAAGATCAAATAGTTGAGAAGATGTCTTTCACAAATATATCCTTTTTGACTTAGAAAATACCAGTAGAAGATTGCTGACTTGAAGCCCCAAGAAGAAAGTGAGTTTCACCCATGGAAACTCAGTCTTGAATTCCTTTTGCATAAGATCTCCAAAATCCTTCACCATAGAAGACTTGGTTAATCCAACATGATATCATCAACATATACCTTACCAACATGATATCTCATCTATCTTCTTAATAAACAGAGTTTTATCAATAAGCCCCGTCTCCTATATCCTTTTCAAAAGAAAAGTGGAAAGTCTTTCATACCATGCTCTTGGCTTGATGCAGGCATAAAGTTGCCTAGACAACTCTGAAGACCTGTTTGGATGAGCAGATCTTCATAACGGAGCTGTTTGTCATTACACTTCTTCTGTGATGTGCCCATATAAGAATCACTCTTGACATCCATCAGAAAGACAATGAAGCCATGAAAGATGCAAATGCCAAAAAAGAGTCTGATTGCTCAATTCTGTCAACTGGTGCAACACTTCATCAAAATCCACACCTTCTACTTTCTGTACCTGGGCACCAAGCGTGCTTTGTCTTGATAATAGTACCCCGTTCTCTCTCTTGTTTCTAAAAACCCATTTAGTTTTCAACACCCTCATGCTTCTGGTAGGACACATACCACCCATGAAAAAACCTCTTGTAGCTTGAATTGAAGTAGTTCTTTCTTGCATCGCTTTAACTCCAAATTTCATCTGCTAAGGCTTGAAGACTTTCTTGTGGTTCCTCTTGAGAATAAAAACAAAGCAAACCGGCAGGTTAGCTGATCTTTGTGATAGTTCTGTTTGTTTGTATATAAAAGAACATCAATGCTTGAGGTTGATTTGAAGTACTGTCTTGAAGCTTTCTTCTTGTTTAAACCCGGCAGTACTTTGTGCTAATAATTTGACTTTGAGGATGAATCTTATGAATTCTAAGTGTGGGAGTAGAGGGAACATCAATGTAAGGATCCATGTTGTTGTAGTCACTACTCCGTCCTTCCTCAGCATCAAAAGAGTTAATGTAGACGAAAACACCATCTTTGAATAATCATCATCAGAACTGTAGGTGTATTTGCCATTACTTTGAGGAGGTGTGAATTAGCAGTACTTAAAGTGAAAGTACTTCAACACACTCTTTCCCTTATCAAGTGCTATCACTTCTTTTCCTCTTCAAAGCATCCTTTGTGCATCATTATAAAGATTCTTGATGCATCAAACTTACAAGCTCATCATGAAGAACTTGTTCTTCAGAGGATAATGGAACTTCTTCGTCAGCAGTACGTTCCTCTGAAGGCTTATTCTGAGCTGCATAAGTGTTTGGACCATGAACAATGAACTGTTGAACATCTAAATCTTCATCATCATCACAAGATATTCCTTGTTCTTTTGAATCAGCATAGTTTTCTTTCCTTACAGGAATGTAATTCATGGATGGAGTTAGAATTTCAAAGATCAACATCCAATCAGGACCTATTCCCTTTTGAAATCTCCAGATTCTCAAGAAAGTGTTACATGAAGACATCTTGAACCTTTCTTTTACCCTGTTATAGACTCTAAAACCATTGCTGTTAGAAGAGTATCCCAAACAAGATAGCCCTTCCTTCTGACTTGCCAACAAACTACCCAAATGATCTAGAGTATTAAGTATAGTCAGAGGACATCCAAAAGGTCTCATGAAACTGATGTTAGGAGATCTTCCCATCAAGATTTCATAAGGAGTCTTCATTTGAGGTTTAGTCACCAAAACTCTATTAAGCACATAACAAGCAGTATTGACTGCTTCAGCCCAAAATTGAATAGGTAAAAGGGAGTCTGCTAACATAGTTCTAGCAGCTTCAATGAGAGTCCTATTCTTTCTTTCTGCGACACCATTTTGCTGTGGAGTCCTTGCAATGCTATATTCTCTCTTGATTCCTTTCTTGGCACAAAACTCATTCATAAGTTGATTCTTGAACTCTGTTCCATGGTCACACCTGATGGTCTTCACTTTATGTCTTAGTATTTTCTAAACCCACAATCAAATCATGAAGCATATCATATGTTTCATCCTTGTAAGCCAAGAAAAACACCCAACTGAATTTACTACAGTCATCAGTGACCACCAAGCAGTACTTCTTCCTATTTACACTCTCCACTGAAACAGGTCCAAACAAATCCATATGTATGCAATTCAAGAGGTTTCTCTGACATTCTTCCTTCAATCTTCTTGCAAGATGCCCTGTTGTTGTTAACCTTTCTACATGCCAAACATAGTGATCAAGCTTGATGTCTTTGAGGTAAACCCCTAACCAGATTGCCCTTTACCCAACTTGTTGAGACTTTTTGAAGTTGACATGCCCAGTCTTCAGTGCATAAGAACACTTCATCCTCTGTTCCTGCAACCAAACAAGTGATTCCACAGAGGGAAATAATATCTTTAGATCCAGGCTTTCTACATCATTCTTTCTAGAGAGCTCGAAGTATCAACAGTCTTCATAAACCAACTTAAACTTGGAGAATAGATAAGACACTCCTTGTCAGTGAAGAGGACATTGTGCTTCTTGTCACAGATTTGAGAAACAGATAAGAGATTGAACTTAAGCTCTTCCACATAGCTAACTTTCTCAAAATCTAAGCATGATGTCTTAATGGTTCCTTTTCCTGAGATTCTTCCACCTTTAGAGTCATTTCCAAAAGCCACATAACCAACCTTATGAACTCTATAAAACGACAACTTGTCCTTAGTCTTCCTGTCATAACTTCCAGAGCACCACTGTCAGAATGATAGCATAGTCTTTGAGATCTTCTCTGGATTGCCCTGGATAAACAATTTCAAATAAAAAAAAAAAAAAAGAAAAAAAGAAATTAGACTCTTTTAGGGACCCAAGTCATAACTGACTTGGATACCCCTAATGGAGTTACATACTCAAATTGCTTGAGTGTGTAAGATCCATTATCCCTATTCACAGAATCTAGATAGTTCCCTTTTGGTCTCCATGTTTGTTTTGGATTTATCATTGCATTCTTTTTGACAGTTTGTGTAAGTACATCTTGGGATCCCACAGTAACTTCCTTTCTTTACCCAGATAGAATAAACAATTTTTCTAGGGTCTTTGTGGTCTATGATGAGTCCTGTGTAGAAGACCTTGATGAATTGGTGAAAAGCCTGATGTTTCAAGGTCTTATGTATATCCATCTGGATGATAAGGTATACCAAGGAACTTTGTAAAAGTACTGCGTGTGTACTCCTGGTTCTGGCAGTACTTTTCAATCCTTCCCTTATAAGGACTCGCTGATGGGATGAAAATACCTCCAATGGTAGGGTACCTAGAGTATCTTGAAAATTACTATGGTTCACCCTATGGCGTTGTCCACACTGATCTTGGTGTCCTTGATCCCTGTATTCCCTTAGGTTTATGAGTTTTTGGTTTGTTTGAAGGTTCCTTATCCAAGTAGATTACATCCTTGATCAAGTGATTAGGACTGTAACATACAAAACAAAATTTACCCCCTTTGTTCCCAAGTCCTTTGGTCTAGAATCCTTGACCAACCCTGTGTTTGACCTGTTAGGTGACTTTTTCAAAAGATATTTACTATTTTCTGTGCTAAAAACAGTGTTCTTTTGAATTTTAGAAACATCAGTACGTCTTTTCAACAAGCACTATCCACCCAATCTTCAATTATGACTTATTTCTAACAATTTCTGGTGACTCAGACTTTTGTATACTCTTGATTAAGGACCTTTTTCCTTAATGCTTTTCCTCTATCCCTGTAACAGAGACATTGCCCTAGTTGGTAAGATAGTACCTGTTGGTGGAGGTACTGGAATGAAATCCTTTTTTCTTTGGATGTATTGTATATAAAGATTCAGTCGAATTGTACGCCCAGAAGAATGTCACTATCCTTACATACAACTAGACTCAACTCAAATCCTATACATGGATTTATATCAACAAATACCTTTGTTTGGTTTAGAACTTATTGTTGGGAAGTACTGAAGCATTTGACCATTTTTCAAGATTTTATTTTTACATTGAAATCATCCTCTTTTCTTTTATGCTTGATCTAGTTCCTTTTGTTTTTCTTTCTAGTTTCAAATCCCATGACTTAAGTCCATATTTCCATCTGTTCATACGTATCAACCACATGCATATTCCAATTCTTTTCATGTTTTTTAAGTCTGACTTCTAATGACATCTAAGCTCATTTGATATCCTAGAATTTCAGTCCTAGCTTTTTGAAATTACTCTTTCAGTTTTGATAGCTTCAAGCAACTTTTTTACAAGATTACTACATTTTGGAACATAAGGTACCTCTGAGTTTGTTGCCATCAAAGCTAGAGATACAAGTGCATCATCAACTTTGTTGCTCCAGTCAAAATCAACAAGTCCCGTCATCTTGTCAAAGTGCCATGTGCTCTGCATCAACTCTATGCTCATCATGCTTTTTCACTCCAGTCAAGTGCCAACAATAGCAATATGTCACTGTTTCGCATCAAATCTTGGTCCAATCGAATATCTCATTGTTGTCTTTTGCAACCAGGCTTTAGAGTTTGAATCTTCAATAGCCACAATCCTCTTTTCATTACGACCATTTGCTCTGTTTTCCTGGTATTTAGCAAATCTACACTCTCTAGCAAAATGACCTAACTTTTGACAGTTAAGCATACCAATTATGACTTATCAAAGGTAATCCCATTTTCTTTTGCTTGAGTCACTGGTCCTATCCTATCTCCTCATTAACTTCCTTATCCTTGCTGTTATCATAGCCACTTGCATCGAATTGTCAATTTCTTCATTGCACTTCATCAATTTTGCAGCAGGCTTCATCATCATGAGTTTGTGGGCTATCAGATGCTTGTTGAGCAAAGAAGAATCTAGTGATTTTCATCTGAGTGAGAAGCACAGTTGGGAGCAGTTGGCACCTTGCTCGAGATAGCTTGAGTATATCCTTTTGGGATATGTGCTGGTTCAGCAGTACTTTGTTTCAAAGTACTGCCTTTGACTTCTGTGGACAGAAAAGCAATGTTTTGAGAGTTTGAATTTGAAACACCCTTTAATTCAAGCTCATACACCTTCAAGTTGTTGTAGAGATCATCAAACTCCAATTCATCCAATCCAGGTTGTCCACGAATCATTGTAGCAACAACATGCCACACAGACGGTAAACTTCTTAGAAACTTCAAATTTGCATCTTCAAGGGATACTGTAGCATCATATAATTCAAGCATACTAAGGATGTGCTGAAACCTTTCGTATGCTGAGTCTAGCTCTTCTCTAGATCCAATAGTAAACGTCTCGAATTGTTGTTTCAAGAGATTCTTTTGCATCTTCTTTGAGGCTTCATTGCCTCCAAATCTTGCTTTTATGGCTGTCCATAAGGTTTTTGCATTTGTGGCATCATGAAAACTAAGAAGATGTCTATCAGGGATTGCAGAGAGCAATATGTTGAGAGCTTTTCAATTATTTTCTCTTGCGTTTGCAGCAAGTTAAGTTTTTTGTACTGATAGGAGCCAGGATCATTGTGGCTTGGTCTCCATTTGTGATTATATCCCATAGTATATGGTCAGTTATGGCAATATACTGTCGCATCTTCATGGACCATAGGTCATATTCACCTTTCTTGATTATAGGAATTCTTAGTGCAGTAATGGACGAGGTGGGAGGGATAGGTTCTTGTACAGACATCCTTTTAATGAGTTTAGAAAGATTTCGATGATTAAAAGTTCTTCCTAGATCAAGTCTCGTTCACAAGCTCTTATACCACTTGTAGGATCGATATCCTTTATGAAAAAAACACTGATATACTGTCAACTATCGGAATCTAGTGCATTACTTAGGAAGAACACGACAATAGTTTCCTCAAACGATCTCTATTATAAACTTTGAATCTGCCTAAATTGCATATCCCTAATACAATACTAATAATTCTTAACTCGTGTTTTCTATAACTCTTAATATCTTCCAAGAGAATCCTTTATAAACATAATGTATAACCTCTAGAGATGTTACATCCTTTAATGACATAAACACTAATCAAGACGAATCAATAAACTAACTTGTTACAAGATAATTACTAACATAACCATTTAAATGATAATTCCTTTAAGAATTCCTTTATCCACAGCAGTACTACGATCTTTGTCTACAGTACTTGAACTTCCTTACTTAGCAGTACTTTTGACCTTTTGCTTAGCCAGTACGTTGACCAGAATGACATGTTTTCCCAACAAGGTTTCATCAAGCACAGTCAAAATTCACAGAATTTTGGCCTTTGTCTCTAACAGCACAATAACACCAATAGCACTATACAAAGCAGATGATATTCTTCAAGGAGTTAGTACTACTCATAATCAAGGTAATGTGTTAACTCTATATGTCTAGATATCTTTGTGAGCAGTGATCTGTGCTTTCTTGCAATTCAACCAACACTCCTACCTTTCTCAAGAAGATCTGGAACACTTTATCCTGATTGATCTTTTTTTTTTTGGAAAGAAAAGGATCTTCAATGGGAGATGGCCATGGTCGACAATCAGAGAAAAGATGGTTTATCAGAGGAACATGGAAGACAGCTGGACATAAATGGTCAATGAGTGGTTTTTGCCAAGTCAAAAGTTGGAATATCTTCAACTGTCATAAACATGGACACTTGCATAGAGAATGTAGGTTTTCAAGAAATCAGAGTACAAAGGAAGAGAAATAATACAAGATCTATTCAGAGAGACTCCAACTCAGAATGCTTGAAGCTCAAGAATGGAATTGGAGGATATGATTGGAGCTACCAAGCTGAAGAAGAGAAACCTACAAACCATGCATTGATGGCATTTACATCTTCAGGAAGCTCTTCTAGTTCAGATTCTGAGGTAGATTCTTGTTAACATGTGTAAAAGCTTATGCTTCTCTTAAAGAACAATATGATTAATTTGTCTTCTGATTACAAAAAGTCTCAATTTAACTTAGTAATCCTTATAAAGCAGTAGAATCATAGAAGCTAGACCTAGCTCACTAAAATAAAAATGAGGTTGGATTGAAGAGAGCATAAATGTTTAAAAACAGAAGTTAGCCAAGAGATATTGCCTTAAATGAATACAAAATGAATTTGGAATAGCAAAACAGAAAGAGAACAGTTTAAAACAAAACATTAGAGAAGTTTTAAAACTATCTCAAGAATTTAAATAACAAACAGGAAAGTCCAAGTAATTGACAAGTTAAAAACAATACCAATTATATGATTCCAGCTACTAGCAGCTTCTCTTGCAGAGAAGTTTTGTGAATTAACTGATAAGTCAGTGATTCAGATAAGGGTATATCTACATAGTTCCCCTACCTCTAACAGGAATCTTCATACTACGCAAACCTAATTATAACATTATGGTATGAAATAGTTATGAAAGTAGAAATATGGATGTTACACTGTTTTATACACCTAATAATAATAAAACAATTGAAATAAGGTGTTTACACACAGTGAGATCTAATGCTGTTAGTGATGAACACACTATTGCTCCAATCATTGAGGAAGGAACTCAGATGATGAAAGTGTATATAGATTATACTGTTAGACCTAACACTGAAAAGATAGAATCTGTTAAGACTGTTAGGGTGAAAACAGATGCTCCTAAACAAAACAAACAATATCCTAAGAAGGGAACCAAAGAAATTGGAACAATCTTATGTCCCAAAGACTAGGAAGTGATTTTACAATGACTAATAAAGCTTGTTATGTTTGTGGTAGTTTTGAGCATTTACATTATGTATGTGATAAAAAGGTTGAAAGGTCAGTGTGGAACAACTCAAGAAGGGTGAATCACAAAAACTTTTCTAATAAAATGACTCACCCACACCCCAAAAGAAGTTTTGTTCCATAAGCAGTTTTAACTAGGTCATGGAAACTTAGTACTGTGGAGTAACATATAAATACTGTCATACCAATTAAAAGGAACACAAAAGCAGTTTAATACAGACAGAACAGTTAATACTGCTAACACACAAAACAGTTAATCCTGTCCAGAACAATTAAAATAGCTGCCTCAGAAACCAATTGTGAACCACCTAGAACTAAAACAAAAGCAATTAAAGAGGATATTTACAAAGTTCAAGGCCTTTTAACAGACATTTTGCAAACAAGAACAATAGTATCAACACAAATGTTAATACTGCCAGGGTAAAACATACTACTGCTAGGGATAGAGCAGTAGTAAGTGAAAATAAGGGAAAAAGGGCTAATGCTGTTAAGGCCTCAGCATGCTGGGTTTGGAAAGCCAAAAATAGCAATGCATCAACTACATTCAAGAAATATTCTTACGTTGATGCACGAGGCAGATCCAAGTCAATAATGTCTTGGATCCTTAAAAGAGTCTTATTTTATGTACAGGGCAACCCACAACAAAAGGAGTACAAAGAAAAAGGAGTTATTAACAGTGGTTGTTCCAGGCACATGACAGGAAACAAGTGCTATCTTGATGAATATAAAGATTATGATGGTGGATTTGTTTCTTTTGGTGATGGTAAAGGAAGAATTTCTGGAAAAGGTAAAATCAAAACAGGATCACTAGATTTTGATGATGTGTACATTTGAAGGAATCTAAGTATAACATGTCAGTGTGTCACGAAATCAGTGACAAAAAAGAACAGATGATCTTTTTACTGAACTTACAGGTCCATGTCTTATCTTCTGACTTTAAGCTACTTGATGAAAGTCAAGTATTGTTGAGAGTTCCAAGAAAGGACAACATTTACAGTGTTGACCTAAAGAGTGTTGTTCCCACTGGAGGTTTAACTTGTCTCATTGCTAAGGCTACAATTGATGAATCCAATACATGGCACAAGAGGCTTGGGCACATTAATTTTAAAACAATGAATAAACTGTGAAGTGAAACCTTGTAAAGGTTCACACTTTAAAGATTTTTGAAAAGAACAATCTTGTGTTTGCTGTCAGAAAGGAAAACAACACAAAGCCTCCAATAGACAAGCATTTGATCTCAATTAGTAACCTGTTGCGAAATTATGCATTCCTGACTATAGTACCTTAGTTATATTAGTTAGTACCGCTAGTTGTAATTTGTACTAACAGTACAAAATATTAGTACTGATCAGAATTGTTAGACCGTTATATAAAAATAGTTAGTACCAATTATGAGATATGCAGAATATCTTAAGGAAAATATATGCATGGATCTTATACGCGTTTTGTAAAGCCCATTAGGGTTTCCTTAGTCTATAAAAGGAACCCTAGGCATAGTTAGTAGATATAGTTCTACACAGATCAATAGAGATCGATTAGCAATCATAGTCTTTGTAATCTGTAACCTAGGCAGATTCAAGTTATAATATAAAGTTCTTTTGTGATTCTTAATATTATACTTCATAGCATTATTTGAATAAGTTTCCGCATTACAATAGTGTTCAACCAGTGTTGTAGCAAACCCTTTGCAAGCTAAAGGTTCAAGATCTATTTAGTAAGGGATCCAACAAGTGGTATCAAAGGTTGTGTGGAAACTCTAAATAATAAGAACTCTATTGTTTGAAATAGATCTACACTCAAACCAGTAAGATGGCATAACAAGACACTTCTCCACCAACTATCACAGCAATGAAAATCCCTATCATCAAGAAGGGAGAATATGATATTTAGAGCATGAGAATGCGCAATATATCTGTCACACAGATCACAACTTATGGGACATAATTGTCAATGGAGATCTCCAAGAAGAACCTGCACCAACAGGAGATCAATCTGGTCCTTTTGCTCCTCCTGTTTCTAAAACTGCAAAACAACTAGCTGCCAAAAGGAATCAGGAAAGAGTTAAGAGCATCTTGCTTTTAGCAATACCTGATGAATATCTCCTTAAGTTTCATAATGTTCCAGATGCTAAATCTCTCTAGGAGGCAATCAAATCAAGGTTTGGAGGAAATAAAGAATCCAAAAAGATGTAGAAGAATATTCTAAAACATTAGTTTGAAAACTTTACTACTGCACCAAATGAAAGTCTGGATAAGGCTTATGATAGGTTCTAAAAGCTCATAAGTCAATTAGAGGTGTATGCTGCTCTAGTATCAAAGGAAGACATCAATAAAAAATTTCTAAGAAGTCTTCCTCCTTCATGGAGTCAAATTGATTTAATCATGAGAAATAAGCCAGACATAGACCAGACTGATATTGATGATCTCTATAACAACCTTAGGGTCTATGAGGATGAGATGAAAAGGTATTTAAGTTCCACATCAAATTCTTAGAACTTGGTTTTTCTGTCATCTAAGAATACTAGCAGAACTAATAAAGTTAGTACTGCCAGTGGAGATTTTAGGGTTAGTACTGCTGGAGGAACTAGTTAGGTTTCATCTACCCCATGTGCTGATGAAGTAATGTGCTCTTTCTTTGCACAATAGACAACCAGTCCTC